>JAILXH010032112.1:2573-16594 GCA_023558415.1 Piaractus mesopotamicus
GCCTCCTGTAGCATAAAACCCAGTAGATTTATAGTGCTGAAGCACACACCCACAGCACTCGCTCAGATACACACTCAGTATAATCATATAATCATTAGATTACACATGTTGCTCTTAGACTAAGGGCAATTCACACACTTTATTATAGTAAAACACACAGATAAGTATATATGTAATAGTAATCCTGTATGTAAAATATAAACGTAAGCAGTTATCAGAGTTTCCGCTAGGTAATATAAGTGCCAGTCATGGTGTCCAGTAATAAATCAGTTTGCAAAAATGGTTAAATTTCCACTCATTCATGTTGATGTTGAACAAAACCTACTCGACATTATGACATATCACTCAAAAAGGTTTTGCAAAACGTACTCCACCAAAGCTAGTCTTACCAGAGTGCCGCGGCCTGAACTGCAAACATGAGAGAACTTGTAAGTCAACATTTCGGTACTTTATCACAATGGTTAATGTCTTCATTGACCATCAAATCAGTATAAACATGCGTTGCCACTCATAAATGATAAGGTTTATATACACGTCTCTGAACATAGCTGTTTGAACAAGAGCATACAGGCTTTCTGTGACTTTTAACTGACTATGCTAGCCTAGCCATTGGCCTTGTTTAAACAATAACAATATTTACCTCAGAATACAGTTTTACATTCATGACAAAAGACATGCATTTTTGAAGTTTAAACAAATACGAGCTTTATTTGTGTTAAATATCTTGCCGTGCAGGGCTGTAGAGTTTAGACTTGAAATTGGGCGAAGCTCTGTCCTCTGTTAACGACGGTAGTCCAGGGGGCAGTATCTTCCCCAGAACAGCAGAGGGAGCATCACAACAGAATTCGA
Source organism: Piaractus mesopotamicus (assembly GCA_023558415.1). NCBI lineage: Eukaryota > Metazoa > Chordata > Actinopteri > Characiformes > Serrasalmidae > Piaractus > Piaractus mesopotamicus. The sequence continues at coordinate 3,423 of JAILXH010032112.1, forward strand.
CCATTGTGTTTGTCAGGATTTCAGCGGTCTTGCAGAGTTTTTATCATTGCTAATGATATAGGAACAAAACTTCATAACTCTATTTTTTCACTGACATAATTTGAAAATACCAGCCATCCTTTACATTATGTAAAAATTTGACAAATGACAAGTGGACCAATAGAAATACTCTATTATTTGTAATAAAATTTCTTTACATTAACATACTTTGAAACCTGTCAATGTTTCTTCCTTCTGTAAAATTTTGCAGACACAAGGTTTTGTTATGTAATAATAATATGCCACATATGTTTTACATATATGTAAGTACCTACATATAGTAATAATATGCCCCTTATGTATTTCATATATGTAAGGGCCTATAAGTAATATTATCCCCCTTATGTATTAAATAGGTAAAGCATTTTATTTTGCAGATACTGTACTGTAGATGTGCAGGTGTGTGTGTGTTACTTTGTGTTTTAAAGCTCCATGCTGGATGGCAGCAGCTCCACAAAAACATTAATAAATAAATAAAAAGCAGCAGTAGTGGGCTGATCAATAAATTCAGTTTGAAACGCTTCTGCAGCCTCACTGTCTCTGAGGCAGGAGACGAAGACTTGATTTAAAGCTCTATGTGTGTGTGTGTGTACACACTGTACTACTGCAAAATCTTTATTTTTTGACTTGCGTGTGTTTCTAATAATAATTTTGCGTGTGGTTCCTGTGGTGCAGAGATTAGCAGAGGGAGTGTTTAGTCACATCAGCTCAGGGTGATTGTCTGAGTGTGCACCATTTGAGTGTAATGATTTTTGAAAACTTCTGTTTAATAACACACACAAGTATCTGCAGCTGGTGGTCACCTATACTGCAAAAAAAGCCAAATGTTTTACTGACGTCCTGATTCCATTTATCCTAATCAAACAAAGTGCATTATTACTACTGCAGTGATTACTAAGGAGCACACAGTGATCGACTTAATTAAAGGTGCTAATAACAGCCAACATATTTGTGATGTGATGTCTATACAATATGATGCGAAATAATAAACAAGCTGCCTTGTTAGCTGCCTGCTATGACTTCTTAACAAAAAATACAAAATGTTTTGCTAATTTCATAAATTCTAAAATTTGCTAATTTACTAAATGTTTATTTAATGGTCTTACAACAGCTGATGTGAGACCATTAAACTAACATTGAACAAATTATGCTATTGCTGTGCTGTATTTTCATTGCTTGGGTCATTCTTGCAAGAGTTTATATGTCCTGTGTAAAGGTTTTTATGTTATGTTGCAGCATCACATTTATCAAGCTTCGTCATTTTTTATTTTCCTTGCAACATAGTGTTCCGACTAAGGATATTAGGGTAATAGCTCTAGAAGACTAAAATTATGGCTAGCAAAAGTGATATACAAAGAATACAGTCTGTAATACCAGCAAAACCCTACAGCATGAGATGAATAATTTACATTCAGTTATTGGTCCAATAAACAGGTTATCGAATATATGATATTGAATAATGTTTAAATATGGCAGTTTATATGTAGGCTACTGGATATATTATATAGAATATTGCTTAAATTTTGGGTCTATGTGTAGGCTAGGTAATGTGTATATGTTGGGCCTATATGTTGGCTATGTGATATATGATATAGAACGATGTTTAAAGAATGGGCCTATATATAGGCTGTAGGATAAATTACATAAGATAATGTTTAAATACTGGGAATATAATTTGGATTATAGGAAACAGGATCATGTTTAAATATTTTGTCTATGTGAAGGCTATATGATAAATGATATGGTGTAATGTTTAAATCTGGAACCTCTAAATACATTACAGGATACAGAATAATGTTTAAATACTGGGCCTGTATGTAGACTACAGGATGTATTTCAAATCAGACTTGATAGCCTTTTGTGATTATGGTTGCTGCAGATTTGATTATATGAAAGAGGAAAATGCATAACCTACACACAGTAGATTAGAGATATTTCATGTGCCCTTAGACCGGCGACAACAAACTACATCATTTGTGGCACACTAAGTATGGCAAACTTTTTATTATATTTAGACATGGCAGGCCTTGGCCTTCCAGCCTGTTCTCCACTGCTGTTCTTTGATGTCTGTGTAATATTATAATAATGCAGTGGATTTCTCCTCTCTTTGAACATGCAAAACTGTAAAACAGTGTTTCATGGATTGTTCCTGTAACTGATAAAATTTTGTTGTTTAGGTAGGCAATGTAATTCTATTTAGACAGTTCCTATGCTTATGCAATACTCTGCATCCAGTAAAACTTTGTTGAAATGCCATGAATAAGCAAAACTTATTTGGGAAAAAAACATCAAGCAAGAAGTATTACAAAATGTGTCTCAGGCATTAATGCGAGTAGCATGGTGTCAGTTTAAACAGTTGATTTGTCAATTTCTGTCCATTCTGCAGAAATCAGATCCTCGATGGCTGAGGAAAGTTTAGAATTATTTTTAGAAATAGCAGGTAAAGTGTAGTCAAACATTTGGACATACTCCTCTTTTTTACTAGCAGTGAATTTGAAATCACACATATATAACAGAATTATTATCATTAAAAACATTAGCCTCACACCAAAGACACATGGTTCCTCATACAGTACTGTGCAATTTTTTGCATTTTTCAGCATCAAGAAAGAAGAGAAAACATATTTAAGAGAAAATTAAACAGAAGCCTCAACAACTAAATATAATACCATTTTTTTTTAGTATTTAGTTTGTCTCTTTGCCTTTATTACAGCTTTGGTTCTATTCTGGAGACTTGCTTTAATTTTTTCAAAGAAAAGCCTGCAGGGACATTTTTCCACACCTGCAAAGGAGTCTTAGAAGTTGGTTGCATTTTCTGCTAATAATCCTGAACACATACAGTGGACGTTGAGGGATGGTCAGTCCAGTGTTCTAAGAACACCAGCAGCTCCTTTGTTTGATTTGCAAATTTTCACATTTTCAAATTTCAAATCTTATTTTCTTTTCTCGGTAACAACTTCTTGATAGCTACTCATCCTTTCAGACTCACAGGGTTGAGTTGTTCGCTCACAGTGGATGGATGGACAGAAACACCTGTGGATTACTGAATCAAAAGAGGAGTATGATTTTCTGAGGTTGAAAAACTCCTTCCTTATGCATCTCTTCACTAATATCTCCTCAAAAATAAATAACATTTTGACTGGAAACTTAATTAAAGAAGGGTGGTCCCTGACTTGCACAGTACTGTAACACAGCTGATTAATTAATGAGGACACATATTCCACTAATGAAGTTTTAATGAGGTACACACAGTAATTAGGATGAAATGTCTAATGATTGTGGTTGAACAAGTTCTAAATTTCAAGGTCTAAACGAAAACTAGGGCAGAGCAGGGTACAACCTGACACATTTTAGTATTTTGTTGAATAATTTTCAAAAAGTATTTGAGTAAAATTAATTCTTTTTTAGTCTCTGCTATAAATGAAAACATGAATACATTTTGTTGTCAGAACTTACCAACCATGAACAATTCAACTGAATGATGTAGAAATGATACAAGTAATTCCATATGTAGGGTTAACTGTCAAAGACTAAGGGGCCAATTCAGTCTGAACTGGAGTTCAAAAAAATGATCAAAAGATACAGAGAAAATAGGACTCCTAGCAATCGTGCAAGACTTGGTAGACCACCAAGGTCCACTCAAGGTCTGTCCACTCTTACTTCAGATTTGAAAAATCCACAGATGTTTCTGTCCACCATTCCACTATGAGAAGACAACGCTATTAGTCTGAAAGAATGTGTAGCTGACAAGAAGCCATTACTGAGAAAAGAAAAGAAAAGAAAAGAAAAGAAAAGAAGTAAAAATATTTTTAGAAATAGTAATAAAAAGAAAATTTGCAACTGCAGGTGTTCTCTATTGTCTGTCCCAGACTCCAGACCTTAGCATCACTGAATGTGTTTGGGATTTCTGTTCTTGAGAAACAGAAATTGAACTAACTTCTAGACTTTGGAAGAACTTTGGAGGAATGGACAAATATCTCTACAGATGTCTATGAAAAAACTGAAAGCAAGTCTCCTGGAAAGAATGGAAGCTGTAATAAATTAAAGGGTACACTTAGTAAACACTGAAAATGTGTTTTTATATTTAGTTTTTGAGGCTTCTGTGTAATTTTCTATCACATATATGTTTCCTGCTTTTTTCCTGACACTGAAAAATATGTTGCACTTAGTGGCTGTTCAGACTGGAAATGAAATAAATGATGCATGGCTTTGGCACAGCGGTGTACTTTATAGAATATATAGTGCTGTAATGTTTAGGCCATATTCCCTCTCTACATTATCTAGATCTACTGCAGCTTCATAATATGTAAGGTCAAAGTTTTGTTATCTTTATAAATAAATAAGATGTATTTGCTCACTAACATCTGCAAGTGCATACAAACGCATACTCGTAAGTGAACACACCTCGGGGCCAGAAGAGTCCCATTCAACAAATCTTTTAATTGCTTGATCAATATTTGCAAAGCGATGCAAACAAATCCAATAATCAATCACAGCAGGCTATCAAGCGTATACTCACTTCTAACACACACACATAAAAAGAATCTGAAAGCAACCCGTCTCTAAAGCCACAACTATACACCCCATTCTCCTTCATACACACACTGTGTGTGTGTGTGCCTCAAACAGACATGCACATGATCAATACCAGCTTTACAATGCATAGCTGAAGGTACAGATGCAGTAGAAATGTGGCATAATCTGCTGCAGTTATGAAACAAATGTTCAGGTAGTGTGAGGTAACTTGAGCTACACACACACGCAGGCACAGAGATGTATGCTCTTGTTCTCTGGGTTAAAGTGATACTTTGGTGAAAAATGAAAGTGTACACAATGTCCTCCCTTTCCCCAAATGTAGTTCATCAGTCAAGACACTTTTGTACAGGAGCTACAAGGCTAATGTAGCCAACAATTAATGGAAGCTTTACCTCACTGATTAGCACTGTGCTAACTGCGTGTCTAAATCACACGTTTCCCTTAAAATGTGTTAAGGTGTTGAAGGTGTAATTCCACTCCTTTATCTACATTTCTGCATAACTCATTCAATGAGATTATACAGTTGTACAGAGTATTTTGAATCTGAGTCAGATTTCTATACAGTGGTAGTGATAGGAACCAGGGGTAGTGATGGCTACAATGCAAATATAGCCATTTTTTACTGTTCAAAACCACCAGATTTCTTTAAATGTAATTCTGATAATCCAACACTGTTGGTGAATCTGAAAAAGGTCCATTTTGCCTTACACTACCCTGCATGTACCTGTCCACCATAACTACGTGTCATTATTTTCTGTGAGGACGATTTTAGAGGCATTAACCCTTTAAGGTCAATGCAAAGAGTGGCTATTTCTGCCATTTAATTTGTTCTTCTCTGTTAATCATTAAATGATTCCCCATGCTGTTGCATTTATTTGATATGCAAGGAACACAATCTGACAAAGCCAAAAATAAATGGATTTTTTTTTAGTTTGTGTCACAAACAGTATTTTTAAAAAAAACACATGAATAGGAGTAAGTCACACAGCAGTTGTGTTTTATCATTACTCTGGTTAAACAAAACAATAATAAGCACTTATCGATCCAAACTGAGCTCTGAATGAGTCTGAATGCTTGCCCAAAAAAATCACAGTGCATCCAAAAATAAAGGAAGCTTTGAGCATTTTTTATACACTCTGGCTGACAAAGACATGCACCCACCGTAACTCATCTGGTGGCAGATTCATTCAAGTTGAGGTGTCCACTGTCAAAGGCCCTGTCCACACGTATCCATATATTTTTGAAAACTTAATTTTTTCCTCCCACCTACATAAAAATGTAATCATTTTTGTTCACTGAAAACGCTTAGTTGTTTTCATTTATTAAGTATGTAGAACTTCTACAATATGATACGTCTGCAATATGACTGATGACAGTCATCTCTGTGTTCAGCAATTTGACGTTGATTTTGGAGTTATAATCATGCTTATAATTGAATTTGGCTTTCTCTTTTATAGCACAGAGGCATCATGTACTGTGCTCAGTTCTTGTAAATGGAGCATCACTTCAACTGCAAACATTAAAAACACCTCAGTGATTCTAAAGATATAACTTGATGATCATTAACCAAAGTCAGATTCGAAATAAATCTCAACTCTATAATTTAAAAGGGGTGAAAAGCTAAAAAATCTTAGCTTCTCTGCCGATGTATATGTTTCAGAGGTGGCGGTAGCCATTATAATGTAAGCAACCCCACGGCAGCAAGGTTTCCTTTCGCTTTATAAGCTTTTATTTTCCAGCAAAAAACTAATCTGTGAATCTGTGTGAAATATTAAATTATGAAGGTCTGATGGCCTGCAGAACAACGTTTACAGTATTTGTAACATGCTGCCATCACATTGTTAGAAAATATCTGCTTCAACTTTGCGGCACACTCTACATTTTGTGCAGTGCACTTACAATGCACAAAATACAATACAACGTCTTGAGGAGTATGACATCAAATTTTATGTGGTATTATCGTAACTCTACTCCGCTGGCAAGCTCATGTGAGTCGTTTTCGTATTTTGTGTGGATGTAGAGACTTTTGAAAATGCAACTAGTGTGGTCAGAGCTTTAAAAAAAAACTGTGGAAAAAACAACAGTTTTAAAAATCTCCGGATGCATGTGGATGAGGCCAAAGTCTCTGAATGGATTGCTGGTAAGATGCTCAATTTGACAGGGTTAAACTCTTCGTATGGTTCCCATCACCACTGCTCAGTGAACAATTCTGACTTGCTATCTTTTTCTACAATGCACCATTTCACATCAAACCACTCTGAATGATCTTGTGTGCATCTTAACCACTGAATTACCAGAAATTTTGGTGGAATTAACCTTTAATTGCCCTCTCAAATAAACTTGCTTAATGTGTTGTCTGACACTCTATGACATACCGTTATTTATAAAAGTGGACAAAACTACAGAAATTGGCTATTATGGCTATTAACACTGTTTTTAGCTATGTGGGCTAAGGGGAGTGTAAACTATCGCTTTAACACACAGTAGAAAAACGGAGAGAAAATTAGGTCTTACCTTGTTGACTGCCAGCCACACACTCATCCCTGCATGTCAGAAGCAGCATGGTGTTTGGGCCTGAATATTCACTCCCCCTCTCATATCCTCACACCCCTACACACATGCACACACACATCAACAGCTAACACACACAAACACAAACACACACACACACATTAAGGGATTTATATTACCTGTACATGAAGTAAACAGTTCCAAAAATGTATAAAAACCTCGTAGATGTCAGAAGCAGACAATGAAACTAATTTTCAAAATCTTCAAGAGAAATAAAACTTATGTTAAGCAAGCAACTAGTCAATCATAAATAAATAAATAAATAAATGTCTAGGAAAAAAGCATCAGTTTACACACCGTCAAGAGAATTTAAAAAATAGTGGTAATCAATCTATTATCCAATCAAGAATGAATGAATAAATGAATATCCGGAGGCTGGCACAGGTTTCTCAATAGAATCAAAAAGAATTTTAAAAATTATTTTTTTATTATGTTTTTATTATACATTAAGCTACTATACAGTCACAAAACAAACAAACATATTAACAGACAAAAGGCACCAGTTCATGCTTCCTCAGAATAATTAATTTTAAATAATTTTTAAATTTAAATATTTGTAATGGTAATAAAGCTACAAAGCAATCTCAAATAAATAAGTAAGTAAATAATTAAGAAAGTAAGTAAAGTTATATATTAATATAAAAGGCACTGTGCCACAATTAGATCATAGTTACACCCTAAAAAATGAAAAATGTTAAAATAACTATTTGTGATAATTAGTCTAGTAATTATAAATATCCTTATCTAATGCCACAATTCAAAGACAACAATGCATTCAATGTGTTTAAGAAATCAACGTTACCTACTCGAAATGGACGGCAGCTGAAGTCCAGCAGTGAGAGAAGCTGTGTAAAGGCCGTGATGGTTAGTTCAGGTCACTTGCAGAGAGTGAAAGATGCAGTTCTACTGGGGGAAATGAAGCATAGAGAGGGTCAGCGAGGGGTCAAACACAGGCCCTTATCAATAATGACAAGCAGTACAGGCAGTTTAATAGCACAGGATTATATCCAGCCTGGACTGTCCTTAAGCATACATCAACCTCAATCAATTAGAAAATGATTTATTTCTGCCTTCGTTTTCCTCTGTGTGCGTGTGTGTGCACGCGTTTGAAGGCCATTTGAGCATTGTGGAAATAAATCAATGCCAAACACGCATCAGTGTGTGAACGTGATGCAGTGTAATTCAGCACAGAAAACGTCTGCTTCCAGGATTTTACACAAAGCAAGATTTCTCAGTAAAGCTGCAACTTAAGGTGATAGTTAAGTGAAAATCAAATATACCCAGTTTCCCCTCTTTCCCCAAATGTTATCAGTCAGTAGAAACATGGCTGGTGTCTGAAATTCATTTCTTTAGTCTTGCAGCAGAGCTACAGACTATAAAATGGACTGAATTACATAGAAAAGATGACTTCTTCTACATGCGTTTTTTCATTTTTTAAGATAACAGCAGAGACTCGGGAAGGTGTTTTAGTTAGAGGTGCTGAAGTTTTAAGTGGCAGGTAATCTGTTACTCACTTTGCCAGGCTTTGCTTTAATTTTTTTCCTATTTGCTGATTTTGCTGATACATTTTTTTGCCTCGCTTTTTTACTTCTGAAATCTTTCTTTTGCTTCTGATTTTTGGCACATTTTCACAGAGCATGGACTTCCTAAGAGGATGTTCACCTGCACTGTCTATTGGTCTACCGCTTTGGAGTGACAGGTCTTCTGAACAGCCACCCAATGAGGCATGAACAGCTTTCAACATAGGAGAACAGGTACACTGTGCAGCATTGGACATTTAATAACATAAACTTAATGTTAGTTGTTGAATGAAGCTGTACCACCTTGGCTGACTGAAAAAGAAAGCTGGTTTCAGTGCCTGACACAGAGGGATTCTATGGGTAAAACAAGAAAAGCTGACATATCATCCTTCACAACTCCCAGTACGTAATGGTCAACTATGATATGTCAACTTTATTCCCTTTTGTAATGATAAAACGTGATTGTCTATCAACAATTGCACAACAGTAGTAACATAGCTGGCAGTAATCAGTGGTATTTTGTACTCTTTACTGTGTTAATGCCAGAGCTATCTTAATCATATTGGGCAAAAAATAAAACATAAAATGTGGCCTGTGCAAAAGTTATGGCACGTTTCATTTAACTGAGAAATGTTGCCTTGTGAAATACACCCCTGCCCGTAGAGCACTACGGGGTGGGGGATAGGGGGGGTGGATCTATATGTTGGATCAAATCTGACAGCACGCTTAGACACTGCTTGTGTGTGTGGCAGTGTGTGTGTGTGTGCATGCTGATTCTGCTGACCTACCAGATAAATTATACATTCTGCTCATATAGAGCCTATGTCTCACAATACCTCCTCTGGGTAGAGTGTGTGTGTGTGTGTGTGTGTGTGTGTGTGTGTGTGTGTGTGTGTGTGTGTGTGTGTCTTAGAAAGAGAAAGACGCTCATTGAGTAGGAGTATGGTAAAATACTTCCAGTAATGCTAATTATGCTTAGACTATGCAAATCTCTATGAGGTGCTCATTTGCATATTCAGACTGTATGCAAATGAAGCACAAGAGAGTAGGTTATCAAAGGCCAAGCTTTAGGTAAATAAGTGATGAATTATATATGATAATTAATAATTGACAATGTCTCCAAGGCAACAGACTGTAGTTTTTATATTTAATAGATTCCTAATCCTCTTGAAAAAAGGGGTTGTGATTAAGCAGAATGAGTAAAGATAAGCATCTCCTGTTCACAGTTTATGAATGTGCAGTAAAGAGTTATATGTGCTCTACTGTGTACACAATACGTACAGATGAGTGACAAATTAAAGAAAAAACCTGAATAAATGAGCGGAGAAACAAAATGAGTGCAGATGCTTTCAGACAGGTGTACTGCATGATACTATTGAGAAATTAACATCCTACTATGCTCTGAGGCATGTATGAAATAGCTGATTGGGACCAGTTGAGCTCGATTTTCGACCTTCTTTGAAAGAGGGTTCATTAATGGCACACAGCAGGAACAAGAGCTTCAGTCACAAAGACTGCTCAGCTGACTAGTGTTTCAATAGGAACAGAGACTAAAGGGACATCTGCATTTAGACCTATAGGAAAGACATCAGTACATTGTTGCCAAAAGCGTACAATCAGTGACCGTGCTGCTCATGCATTTGTACAATGAAGAAAAACAGCAGAGCAACTGACTGAGAATTGATTAGACTGTATCAGCGAGATTAGTCCATCCACAACTACACAGAGAGGGATATTATAGTAGGGCTGCAGTACATAAACCCCTCTTTACAAAGACAAATGTACATTTGAGAGTTTAGTGGTGTAAAAGCCATAGCCACTACAAAGATGTGGAAAAGAGTCAAATCAATACAGAGATATTCAATTGTATATTACAGTTTTACAATGAATCCTTAAGTAATCCTTAAATAATCATTTCGACTTGTATCCAAAGATCACATATAAGGTAAGCCAGAATAGTGCAAGTCAATGGGGTGAAAAAGTACATGCTGCCTTGCATTTTCCATGTCACCCCACCCCTGAGCAACAACAGCAGCTTGTGCAGCAATCCCTGGCAGAAAGCTGACCCTCTCTTTACCCGATCTGCGTCCTCTGCCTGATTTGCACAACGCATGCGCACCACTGTCATACATGCAGAGAACATTACTTTTACAGGTACTAGCCGGTCCTACCCGATCTATACCACACATGTAAAACATTATATCGCAATTAAAATTGTAGTTGAAACCTCAAATGGCTCACTACTCCCTCTCCCAGTGCAAATCTGACAGGGGATGCAGATGGGGTAGTGACAGACCCTAAACTGTTTTGTGTTAAAATTAGCTCCTTAGGGAAGGCTTGTTAAGGCATAAAAGAGCTCACAACACCCTAGCAACCACAAAAAAGAACACAAGTTCACTGTATTCACAGAAGGCGAAGAAAAATTGCTAATATTTGAGACTCTGGTTTCTGTTGCCTGCATAAAGGGGCCCCCCCTCCTTCTTATGAAAGCCATGTGATGAAGTATTTTATTATATTGCATCTGTGCTGTATCTAAATACTAGTAGAGAAACCTGTTAGCCAGTTAGCAATCTGCCAGGCTGGTTGCTAAGCAAAATCGCATGCTTTCAACTACTAAGGTTTCAGGCCATTTACTTTATACACATGCAATTTATAGCAGACTCTCTCCTGTTCTATATTGTATACTCAGAAACATATCTTTGTTAGAAAAGTGTTTGTACTCATGATACATTTGGCTATAAATGCTAACAACTATAAGAATCATGTTAGTAGGGGATGTTATCTATGAAAATGTATGGTGGATCAGATGCTTTCTGCTCACAAAACTGGCATATGAGCCTATTCACATAGTTTATGGGCTGTGTGAAAAAACGCAACATGCGCATCTCTTGTTTGTTTGTTTGTATGTTTACCATCAGAATAACACTGTTCTCTCAGGACAAGATGTATGTATGTATGAATGCGTGGTGGTGACAAAAACTGCTGTTTCACACACTCCATTTTCTTACCCAAAGTAAAATAACAGCCTTGTAGAATGATTTGGTGGGAAAAAAACTTCATCACTGAAGACATAACTTTTTTTTTCATCTTAAGCTTTTTAAGAGCTCCTTTATTTCAAAGTGTAGGTTAGGCTATGTGCAGTTTACATGATAAGCTGCAGATTGTAAATCAAATGTTAAATTCAGAGCCATTGTGAACACATATTGCTGTCGCATCAACATATATTTTGCACCGCTCCTGTGCTCCTACGTAAATCTGGCATTATGTGTTTCATTTATTCAATTAGCTTGCAAAGTGTGAGCTTCAGTAAAACAGTAAACAAATTATGTTATTGCCTTAACTGCCTCTTACTTCTTAAACTAACCCAGAAATTCAGCCACCAATTTAGCTGTAAATAAATCAGAATAGACCATAAGAACCCCTGACAGGTGAACATTTCATGATAAATGGCCAGTAGAAACAGTCAAAAATTACTTGGAATAAAATTTTATTGCATTAAAGTTAATAAACTTAAAGGTCCATATTATGGAAAACTGAATTTTGCAAATAAAGAGTTTGCTGTAGCATACAAACAGTGCTAAAATTTTAAAAACATACTGTTCACTACCCAGTACATGCAATTCATATATGGACACTAAACTGCCAAAACAGCGTCCAACAGCCCTGTCCTGTTGCACCGAAGCTAAACTGGCCCAACACTTCATTAATTATACCTCCTTGTACCTACACTCATCTACACTTCATTTTCTCAGCTCCACTTACCATACAGGAGCATGTAGCATGTAGCTCTACAATTACAGACTGTAGTCCATCTGTTTCTCTGCATACTTTGTTAGCCTCCTTTCACCCTGTTCTTCAATGGTCAGAATCCCCACAGGACCACCACATAGCACGTATCATTTGGGTGGTGGATCATTCTCAGCACTGCAGCGAGACTGTGGTGGTGGTGTGTTAGTGTTTGTTGCACTGTTATGAGTGGATCAGACACACCAGAACTGCTGGAGTTTTAAACACCTCAGTGTCACTGCTTGAATGAGAATAGTACACCAACCAAAAACATCCAGCCACCAGCGTTTTGTGACCACTGATGAAGGACTAGAGGATGACCAACACAAACTGTGCAGTCAATAGATACTGTCTCTGACTTTACATCTGCAAGGTGGAGCAACAAGGTAGTAGTTGGAGTGGACAGTGAGTCGATGCAGTGTTTAAATTCTCTAGAAGCACTGCTGTGTCTGATCCACTCGTACCAGCACAACACACACTAACACACCAACACCACGTCAGCCTCACATCGGCAGTACAAGAAACCAAACAAACATCTTAAGTAGACATCAGGGGGAAACAATAACATATAAGGAAAATGTATGATACAAGAACATTTTTGTATATATATATATATACATACATATATATATACATATATATATATACATATATATATATATATATATATATACATACATATATATATATATATATATATATATATATATATATATATAT
>JAILXH010032117.1:4882-15314 GCA_023558415.1 Piaractus mesopotamicus
CCAAAACTAATCATATCTCCTAAATTGCTTTAATGTTGGTGTTTTCTAATCCATTACTGTACACAGCCCCAGTAAATGCCAGATAAAGGTTGTCATTTCATTATCTCATGCTGTGCAAATGAACAGCATGTCAAGGTCTTGACTAAAAGCCTCAAATCCCTGAAAAACTTATACCAATTTAGAGCAAAAACTGCACTTCTTGACATGGACAGACATTTCATAAATGTTCAAATCCTGCATGTGTTTGGCAATAAGCAAAACAGACACACACACAGTTTTTCACACCCCGAGATAAATGACTTTTGCACACTGCAATGACTAAAAATTGTAAAGTCACATTACACACAAGTCAGAAAAATCACAGGTATCAGAATAAATAACTGAAAGTAACAATGAATGAGAAAACACTTGGTGTGGGAGTCTTGCACGATCTCCAGAGAATATATAGTACATAAAAGAATCTGTTTCTCAGTGAACAAGATTGTAGTATTATTTTTCTGTGTGGCTTACTGAGTTTATGCTTTCTTCCCTTTTGGCCTTGTATGTAATAAAACATGTATAACCAAATTAAAGCAAATTTTAACTCCAGTCAGATTTAATTATATCAGTGATCTTTTATGAAATCCACCTGCAAAGTTTAAAGTCAGATTTTGGTTAAATTTTCAGGTAATAGATTTTCATATTTTGAGGTAATATTTAAATGAAAGAGGACATATAGGAAATTAGGGTAAAAGGGCAGATCACATTATGTTTCCAGTTAGAAGATTCATTATATACAAGAGAAGCTGGTGCAAAAGTGCACATTATAGAGAGGGAAATGTGGGAAAATGACCAACTTAAGAACAACATCCGTTTACTGTAAATCTAAACCATATCTGTGCATGAGTTTAGCATGTGCAGAACGATGAAGAATAAACCTATTTAGTTAAACCTATTTCCACAGTTAGTGGAAATAAATTGGAATAACAGTCTTTATTGTTTTTGCCAGACCACCATTTTCTATTACTGATTGACTGAATAACTCTGTGCGAGTAGCGTAGCCAGCCCTTAGTAGGTTGTGGTAATGCACCCTAAGTTCACCTGCCAACCACCATTCATCAAACATAAGAAGACTTAAGCACTGGTTCCTCATGCTACACAGCGTTAAGTAAGCTTGTGTTTCATGTGGGTGTGCGCGTGACCAGAGGGAGGTCTTGTGGCTCCTTGTTAGATCTTTTTTGGCAGATTGAGCATGTTAAATCAGCATTAGCCGAGAGTGAGCTGCGGAAAACAAAAGAAAAAAGAATGCATAACGTAGCCAATTTAAGTTCAGAATAGCAGAGTTTTATCACTAGGGACGGGCATTTCTAATGTTCAAATCTATAAACGTGAAGTACAACCCCATTTCCAAAAACGTTGGGACACTGTGTAGAATGTAAATAAAAATAGGATGCAATGATGTGCAAATCATGTAAACCATATTTTTAAAGGAAAATACTACAAAGACAACAAATCAAATGTTGAAAGATTCAAAAATTTTGAATTTGATGCCAACAACACATTCCAAAAAAGTTGGGACGGGGGCATGTTTACCACTGTGTTTTATTACCTCTTCTTTTAACAACACTCTGTAAGCATTTGGGAACTGAGGAGACCAACTGCAGTAGTTTTAAAGTGTTTTCTCATAATTGTTTGACACAGGATTTCAGCTGCTTAACAGTTCATGGTCGTATTTTTCATTTCATAATGTAGCAAACGTTTTCAGTGGTGACAGGTCTGGACTGCAGACAGGCCAGTTTAGCACCTGGACTCTATGGAGCAATGCTGTTGTAATACGTGCAGAATGTGGTTTGACACTGTCTTGCCGAAATAAGCAAGGCCTTCCCTGAAAAAGATGTTGTCTGGATGGCAGCCTATGTTGCCAAAACATGTATATATCATTCAGCATTAATGGCGCCTTCACAGATGTGCACTAATGCACCTCTATACCTTCATGAATACTGGCTTTTGAACTGTACGCTGATAACAAACTGTGTGGTCTTTAGCCTGGAGGACACAGCTTCTATGATTTCCAAAAAGAATTTCCAATGTTGATTCGGCAGAGCACAGAACACTTTTCCACTTCCCCTCAGTCCATTTAAATGAGCTCAGGCCTAGAGAAGGTGGCTGCATTATTGGATCCTGATTATGTATGGTTTCTTCTTTGCGTTTTAGAGTTTTAACTTGCATGCAGTGATGAACTGTCACAGACCATGTTTTTCAGAAGTGTTTCTGAGCCCATGCAGTGATTTCCTCTACAGAATCATGTATGTTTTTAATGCAGTGACAACCGAGGGCACAAAGTTCATGGCCAGCAAATACGGATTTTTGGCCTTGTCCCTTGCATAGACATTTTTCCAGATTCTCTGAATCTTTTAATGATGTTATGTACCGTAGATGATGAAAAACAAAAGTTCTTTGCTATTTTACATTGAGAAATGTTATTCTTGAATTGTTGCGCTATTTGCTCGAACAGTCTTTCACAAAGTGGTGATTTCCTCCTCATCTTTACTTCTGAAAGACTCAGCCTCTGTGGGATGCTCTTTTTATACCCAATCACGTTACTGACCTGTTGCCAATTAATCACCAGGTGGTTTTTTTAGCATTACACAACTTTTACCAGCCTTTTGTTGCCCCGTCCCAACTTTTTTGGAACGTGTTGTTGGCATCAAATTCAAAATGGGCACATGTTTTTCAAAAACAATAAAATTCCTCACTTTCCACATCTGATTTGTTGTCTTTGTACTATTTTCAATGAAATATAGGGTTTAAATTATTTGCACATCATTGCATTTTGTTTTTTATTTAAATTTTGCACAGTGTCCCAACTTTTTTGTTGTAATTGAATATAAAGGAGAAAACAATTTCTTCAAAATTTGAACAAGCAGCTGCTAAAAAAGAAGCTGACTTCAGCTTCATGGAGAGTTAAAAGGCATGATATGAGCAGGTTGCTCTGTTTCTAGAACTTATTTTTGCTGTTTCACAGAACCAACAGGTTATTATTGTTTTGTCCCATTTGTTAATGTTTGTGATCAACATGTGAGCTAATCACAACTGCTGCACCATTTAAGGTGTAACAGAACTACTTGAAAAAGAGGGTGTCGAAAAAGAAGCTAAATTCAGCCTTGTAATTTTAACACTGGTAACATTTTGATATGGTAGCACAACTCGTCAGAACACCACCATTGCCCCCCTCATTTTTGTGTAGCTTAGTGACATCAAATTGATGCACAGTAGCATTAGCTTGCATGTAGCAATATTAGTATTAAAGCTCTTTAACAGCGTCTTAATTTAGCGGATCCAGTGATATTCAGGAGGAAAATTTACACAGGACAAAACGTATCTGGTTCTGAACATTTTAATTTAGCACAGGGCGCGATAGAGGCCATTTTTCGAAAACCCCATTCATTCTGGCAATAGAGAAAATGAGCTTAGACCCAGAGCTCCTAATTCGCGCATTAGGTGGACTACAGAATCACGCATGTCTACAGTGCCACGCTGGAGCAGTCAAGAGCCACTTACAAACAAATACACGTGTATTGAGAGATGATGAGTTCTTATGATTAAATCGGCCATAACTTTCTTACTATTTAACTGATTTTCATTAAATTTGTTTTGTTATAATCCTCAGACATTGATTAATCTAGGATGCACGGACTGCTCTCGGTAGATTTTATTTCTATTTAATAACTGTGAATGTGCTGGTTAGCTGGCTGGCACAGCAGGAAAGTATTCAGTCTGCAACTGACGTTAAAAACCAAGGTTATCATGAGCACTGGTAGAGACACAATCATACATCAGTAGATATATCAATGTGCGAATCACTTCCAATCTTCATGCACATAATAATGAATCTTGTTTTCCATTCCAAAAGTTACACTGTGGTGCCCAAAGCTGCACTACTTAAGGTGCAACAGGAAAATTCAAATAAAAAGCTGACTGCTGTACCATTTAAAGTGGAACATGAAAACTCGAATAAGAAGCTGACCTAAGCTTTGTGCAAGAAGTTGCTAATCTATTGTGAATATCTACACGGATTAGGGAATGCTGTAACTTACCTACAATGCTTCTGCAGCATTAACAATCATTGTAAATAAATGAATGTAACTCATACAAGTTAGTGTATAGGCTAGTAAATGAAATAAGCTTCACAGAAAACCAGAAAAAAAAACAATCACATCAACGAGTTCTCTGTGTTTCACCAACCACACGGCCATATCTACACCTAAACATCACATAAGCAATAAACAAAACACAAACATGTGCGTGGATCACTGTGTTCTCTCCATTACAAATCTTATCCCACTTTCTGAGTGCAGTATTCTTAAAATAGTATAATTTTGGACAGTACCTTTTCTAAACTGTTGCTCTGTAATGGCACTGGATGCAGCCCAGTAACAACGTTGACCGCGCCAACATGGCAGCACTGTTGACGTGCCTGGCTCCTATATATGTATGTATATGACGCAGATGCTTCGAGCTACGCAGACGGGGTTTCGCACATAGCTGTGTTCCAAAATGTGTCACTGAGCACTTCATAACGCAGCACAAGCATGAGCTGCATTCTGAGCATTACAGCAAGTGGCAGTACAACGACAGCCAAGCCTGTCCAAGCGGTCTTGTACCGCCAGCGTGCTTTCTCAACAGATGAGCGGTTGAGTCTTATACAAAAATGGCTTATATAAACATAAAAGAATATGATACATTATCGCCTTTACATTCCAACAGAAGGGATAAAGCAATCACTCTCCTCTACTTGCCCACGTTTAAGTGTTGAGGCTGTTGGAATAACAGTAGACCCCTCTCAGATTTGTCCTTTATTGCCCTCTATCAATACTGAGTGTTTTTTTTCTGCAGATTAAATGGTCCTCCACGTCTCGATCTACTTTGGTTCATTTCTGCTATTTCATGACATTTTAATTCGGTAAATAGATGTGTTTCAATTTCATTATACCTCAGCAACTAGCGCAGGTTATGCGCTTTTATTTATTTAGTTAAATCTGAAGTAATTCAAAGCATTCTGTTTTAGAGGTGTCTAGTGGAGTTTGTGTAGCCAGAAAACCTACAGCTGTCACTACCGAGGAAGCTAACTCAAACACTTGTTCTACAGCTTATCTGTCCATGTAAATGTTTTACTGAATCTGACATCCTTGCATGATTTTTAGTCTTTTTGTTAACTGATTGCTAAATGTTTGAGGCACACATTTTCACCTAGCTAGCTAACAGTGTTCGTAGTTTAATTAGAGTTAAGGTGGTTAGTGGTGTTAGAAAGAATGGTTGGTTTACAGTCTGAAAAGCATGTTTCCAAAATTTGGTGTTGAATCTGGCAGTAAAATTTTACAAGTTTTCTGTATAAACTATATTATACTCTATTGTACTGTACTCTCTTAAAACAATTGGAACATTTCGATTTGCTAATTTAAAGGCTTTACTTTGACTTTAATTTCTGCCAGAATGGAATCACAAAATTTCTTGATATAATTTTGATACGAAAAAACAACAAACAATGATTCATTATAACAGCCAAGTAAATTAATTGACTTAATTAAGTCATCAAGACAAAAACAGACAGGCTGTTGTTTTTGATCACATTTTTATAATAGTTCACGATGCAGGCATTGGTTGAATTAATTTAGAACGAGGGTTAGTTGCATGAATTCAGAGAATACAGAATAGGCACTGGTTGGATCCATTCAGAGTGTGTATTGGCTGGATTAAGTGAGAGTGGGCATTGAGTGCATTCATTCAGAGCAGGCACTGAAAGCAAAGAAACTTTCAATCCATGCCAGATGTTTGTTTGTTAGTAGAAGAGTAAGTGTTTTTTATGGTGTGAATTTAATGGAGTTGTTTTTGTACATACAGTTTTGTGATTTCTACTAAAAGGATATAATGACTCGATTTTTTAGGTTTTGTTATTGCCCCGGTCTGGCTTTTATAAGGACTCAGTCTGGGCTTGGTCTTGACTTGGCCTCAACTAGTTATGGTCTTGGATTCATCTTGGACTCAACAAAGGTGGTCTAGACTACAGCCCTTCTTCCCGCACTGTATTTAGGTTGTGAGATGGTGAGATGCCTTTTAAATGATGTGAGATTGGCTGTTTAAGATTGGTACAAATTTGTTTGGGATTTAGAAAGAAATAATGTAGATGTAAAGTAATGAGAACTGTGAGCTTACTTTTCCCTGGAAGCAATACGTAAAGTGATCCCAATACAGTTTAAGAGAAGTAGTCATTTGGAATGGAATATTTTTTGAGTAACTACACCACTGGTCAGTGATGGGTCATCTTCTTATTTTGGAGCATAACCATAGGTTTTTGTTTTTGGAATAGATTGTGTGTCTAAAAACTCTGAAAGGCTAGTTTTGGACCATATGTAAGCTGGTTAACTTCCCCGTGGGGTATGTATTTATATTGTTGCCCCAAGCACTCAAATTGTCTTGATTGTAAAAACGCACATGCTGCTACAGGCTTTATCATAGTAGTACTGAACCTACGAGTCTGGGGTTTGAGGGCTGTCATGTACTGACAACTGTGTCCCCCTCTCTTTTGCCTGCCTCGCCCCTGGCATTATTTACCAAAAGCTGCAGAGGAGAGAGCGTGAAGCCTGGTGGTCCAGCGAAACTAGGCTTGCCTAGCCTTGTTTTAGCACAAAAAAGAAAATCCTAAAAAGATTTGACTTTTGTATCAATTTGTCATCTACACACTTAAAAAAGATGGTTCTTCAAGGGTTCCTTAGTAAAGAAAATAAATGGTTCTATATACAACCATGAACAAACCCTTTGCATGAAGCACCTTTTTGAAAATATAGCACCAAAAAGGGTTCTGCTTTTGTTACAAGCTTGACATTGTTACAACAGAAGAACCCTTTATTGGTGCTAAATAGAACCTTTCTCAAAAAGGTTTTTTATAGAAATGTCTTCAGCACATTCTCTATCAATATGAAGACCCCTTTCATGATGAAGAGAACCATGCAAAGGGTTCTTTGAGTGTTCATGGTTCTATATAGACCATTTTTCTTTATTAAAAAAAAATCCATAAAGAACCATCTTTTTAAGTGTGTAGGTTTTACAGGATGTATAAGTTATTTGTCAAATCATTTCTAGTCTTTGCATTGAAACGTGTTTATAATCAAAGTACTGCTCTTAAAATGAAATGGAGGTCACTATCAGCCTATGTCTTATTGATTCACCTCATTATAATAACACATTTTAAACAGAGAGGTCTCCAAATCCCCAAATCTTACATAGTGTAGCGTTAACTACATAATATATATTTATATAAACATGTGGCACTCCCAAAGGGAGCCTTTTTTTCTCATGTCTGGAGGAATTCTTACCCAAAGGTCTAACATTTTCACTTTATGGGCAAATAATAATAATCCTCTACCATTTAAATATATTATTCCCTCCACAAGCGCCTCATAATCATATATTTTAACAACTTTTCTTGTGCAACTGAATGTAAATTCATAGATCACTGTTTTCCACTATATTAATGTTAAAATATTAGATCAATGGACCACAAAATCCATTGATCTAATATTGAAAATGATGAAATTTCAGAATTAAATTGACCATAGGGATTCTGTAAATGTGCTAAGATTAAGTTTTGCTCCATCATTTCATCAGGAGACAAAATAAGGGGTGGTGAGCATTCTTCGTCCCCCAAGTGAGCCTACTACACGATGTGGAAGGGTTCCATATTGACGCATACTGAACACCTGTGCATGTATGCTATATTTATGACTTCTCTACTCAGGTCTTCAGTGCTTTGCACTCAAACATTTATTTTAAAAAAGAAGGAAAGACAATTTATCATCCAGTACTAGGACAAAGAGCTTTTGTGGTTTTGTCTCTCACACTTTACTATATGTTCAAAAATACTGTGCAAGTCAGAGACCACCTTTAATTTGTTAAATTTCCTGTCAAAATGGCCATTAGGTACCAGTTATTCACTTTTCATTTTCATTTTTCATCTCTAAGGAAAGCAGATATAAGACTTGCATGAAGAAAGGGTAAGTCAAATGAAAATAAGCAACAAAAAAAAACCCTAAAGTTTAAAACACTATTAAAACACAGAGCAAAAATGAGACTCCTAACAACTGTGCAAGACTTGGTAGACCACCAAAACTATCTCTGGCAGATAAACAGTACTTTTGCTTTCATCTTTCCGTTGTCAGAAGACAACTCAACACTATGGGTTTGAAAGGATGTGTAACCGCCATGAAGCCATTACTGAGAAAAGAACACAGACAAAAAAAAGAAGGAAATCTGCAAGATAAAGAAGCTGCTGGTGTTCTCAGAATAATGGACTGTCCAACTCAGAGCCCAGACCTCAACATCATTGAATGTGTTTGGGATTTTTTGGACTGTGAGAAGCAGAAAATCACTTTGAAGACTGAAGTGGAGGTGTGGCAAAATATCCCTGCAGATTTCTTTGAAAAACTGAAACTAATTCTCCTGAAGAGTATGGAAACTGCAATACAGGCAAAAGGCAGACACAGGCCTGGATCATCCAATGGGTTTTATGGGCACATGCCCTGGGGCCCGAGCCACTTGGGGGCCGCCTCTAGCAAGAAAATCTAAACAACTGTTGTGACTTGCAGTGGGAATTCTACTAAGAAAAATATGAACTATTATATTGTCCTAGCTGGCAACGCACGCAACAAAAAAAAAAAAGAAAGAAAAAAAAACTGCTTCCATTATAATCAATGAAGCTGTTTACACCAGCAGCAAGTGGCAGAGTTTTGACATACTTTGCCATTCCACCGTAAAATGGATGAGAAGAAAATCTTCCATGAGAGGAATCTCCACAACCACTCCAGTAAACAATTTGGAGAGAAACAGCCAGAGTGCTTAAAGTTAGAGGTGAAAACTGTTTGTTTTGTGTAAGATAACTAGCTAGTCAAGGTAGCTAAGTAGATACAAATTAACATGACCGAGCTGCCCAATACCACAGCAGTATAATGCTATGTTATAATGTGATGTAATTTTGTGTTACAGCCAGTCATAATCATGATGCTCTCCACATCTTTCCTTAAGGTCAATTTATTTTTCTCCACCTAATCACTGCTTAACCATTACACTCTTATATGAAGCTCCAGGTGTTTAAAAGATGTGCCTGAGGGATGTATAAAAGGCAGACTTGGAACTTCGACAGAGTGGCAGATGTCCGTTTCCAAAGCCAAATACAAAATGTTAACACCCCAAGTTAAAAATGTTGATTTGTCCTTGTCAGCAGAGGTAATATACATGAAAAAAAAAAAAAACACGTCCACGCCCGCTGCTGCAGTATACTTTAGCTAGGATGCTTGATGGTTTGGGTTTCTAGGTTTGCTGCTTTTTCCATCTTTATGCACATTTTCGCTGTCTGATTGTGACTTATGTTGTCTTCACTGGGGTAAATGTTTGGTTGTCAAGAATGGCTGCATGCTTTATAGGGAAATACTGCACTGGTTGTTGGGTTTAATTTGACTTGTGTTCTCATTAATACGTATGTAATCTTGCTACTGTTTTGTCTTGATTGGAAAAAAAATGCACTCATAATGGTGACGTGCCAACACTGTGGTCAGTATGCTGCCATTGTGGTGCCGCATAGGCCGTCTTTAACTTGCTGTGGTACTATAACAAAATCACTGACCTCCCGAAAAAGGTAGCCAGGTAGGGGCCCACCAGACATTTGTGCCCAGGAGCCCATAACTTGATGTTTTGGGCCTGGACAGACAAACTATAATCCTGTAAAAAAAACATATTATATGTAGCTGTTGAAGTTTCTGTGTAATGTTCTGTTAGATATTTGTTTTCTGATTTTTTCTGTTTTGATGCAGGGAAATGAACTGAAGCTTAATGCCATTTTGACTGGAAATAACACAAATGAAGAGGAGTGGTCTGTGACTTCTGCCCAGTACTTTAAAGCAGAACAGTTGCTTCCTGAGCAATTTAGGAATTCTTGACTAAATTTAAGGTTAACATAAGCTACTCAAAAATGACTGCTCCCTCTCTAATAAATGATCATAGTATATGAGCATTCCAACATGTAAAATGTTGATAATTTGTTTATGACATCTTTACAGCTCATTTGTCCAAATCTGATAAGCCCTGCCTATTTTATCTTAGATATTTTAGATAATATAGTGAGCACTGAACTGTTTCCTCTCATATTACTGTTTGCAGCAGAATAAGGATTGAAAGACAAAATGCTTTATGATGCATCATTCATTTGCACATATGACAGTACATGTCTGAGATTTTAGCTATTTAGTGTTGATAACAAAGCGCGCTAGAAAGAGTGCCTCTCCCATCAGCCAGCCTTGAAAACCATCTGTTCATCCTGCTGAGACAAAGCTGATCAGTGTCCTCCCACTTCCTACAACACCTCCAACTAATACACACACACACACACACACACACACACACA
>JAILXH010032117.1:20581-32132 GCA_023558415.1 Piaractus mesopotamicus
ATGGGTGAGTGCGCGCGCGCGTTTCACGCCGACGGAGTATATGTGATGGCACAGACTTCGGGAGATTTCAATTACAAAGGTTTTGTGCTGTCGTATTTGTCCTCCGCATGGTTGTTTTGTTTGGTTTTTCACTATGTTTTAATCAGACATTGTTTAACTGAACATCGTTCAACTACGCATTAGGAGGCATAATAGGATACTCTCAGTCAAGTAAAATAGGAGACCACACCCCCAATCCCATGAATTCAGAGGTTGACAGATGAAGAGTACACAGCGGCTCCACCAGTGTTAACTGAACTAATTCAACCAAACTTGACTACGCAGAAATATAACGCAGGAAGAGTTTTCTGAAAGAATTCGCCTACATAATATTTGTGATTACGTGATTAATAAAATGAAGCAGATCTTGTGGATTTTTTTTTTCTGATGAACAGTGTAGGCAGTCACTCAAAGTCAGTCAAGTTAGGTTACTCAAATAAAGGTGATTTGTAGTTTACATGTATTTTCTTCTGACAGTGAGTGACAATTCTGTAGTCAGCAAACTTCTCGATGAAATTGGCACATTTGCAATTCAGCTCACTGTAGGTTTTTATGCTGTCTATTGGACCATAGCTGTTCACTCTTCAGAGTGCTGATCTTTCTTTACAGTACAAATGATGCTGCCAACAATAGGGATTTTTTTTTAATGTATGCATTTTTGTTAATTTTTCTCTCCCTGTATTTGTTCTGTTGAACTTGCATTGGAGTGTGATGGTCAATGCCCAATGCATTTGCCAGTGCCAATGCTAATCAATGCCTTTGTGTCTGTGTCTCTTTTTTCACTAACAATGCACGGTTCTTTTGTTTCCCCATGTTCTGTAGAGCAAATGATTTTCTGTTCCAGTCCTGGGAACCCTCGGCGCTAAACAGCTTCAAATATTTCTTGCCCAAAAAATATCTGATCCAGCTCATCAGCTAATTATCAATGGCTTTGTTTGTCTCTAGCAATGACTCACTTTATCATCATATCAGGTGCATGTCAAGAGTATTCATTTGGAAGTCATGCATTAATTATGTACGTAATACATGGAGTAGTATGCCTATGTGCATCAACCAACTACAGCACAGGTTACCAACCCTGGTCCTGGAATAATTACTGTTAACTAGCTGATTAGTTAGGGTACACAAACACCAGAATTGGGAACTAAAATACAAAAAAAAAAAAAAAAAAAAAGATAAAAGTTATGTAGTGTTTCACATAAGGCTTTATACTGCACCACTCCTGCACTAAAAAGCCCATCACTGTTATTGGCATGGCAACACAGCAAGCTCCCCATCGGTTGAGCCTACCCTCCATCTGCCTGTTCCCATATGGGTCTGATATGATGCAGCGTGACAAGAGCTGTTCCCACACTGCACAAGGCGTGAGGCTCAAGCACGATGCCAGAGAGTCAGCAAGTTCTTCTCAGTTGCAGGCTTGTGCTTGGGATCTGCCATAAATGACGCAGCTTCACACAGAGAGCATTGGAAGACATTAATGTCTGTCCATAAGCATGTCACCAGGTGTCTCAGTGGTGCAGAGAGAGAAGATCAATGTACTGGCTGCAAATCCTGTTGTTTAGAGGCTTCCACAGAGGTTAATCAAGCTAACACCTATTGCCACACTACTACATTCGCAGTGTGCTGAAGTGACTTATACTGATATTTATATTTCTGCAAAACCTCAAAACTTACTGGAGTAAATTGGAGTTGTTTGAAAAGTATTTAAATTACTGTATTTGGGTCTTTAATATGGCAGAAATAAATCAGTGCAATTTTTTATGCAGCTCTTGAAATACTAATATTTGGCAATGCAATTAAGGTCACTTTTTATGTTCGTGTTCAATCTATAAGTAGAATAATTTTACTCTGCTTTTAGCAGAGACTGTGATTACTGCCATTTTCTTGAATTTCACAAGTACTCACTGATTCATCATGACAGTTGCCAGGCTGAATCCACTGATTAAGCAATCCACTGATTGGGTCTAGTGGGCTTGCCATCTTTTCACTGTCTGGCAAATTGACAGTGAGGAAGCATTACCTCTAAAACAGCACATAATACTGTAATTTCTTTTGCATATATTGATTTCCCTGTCCTCTGGGCTGGATCATGATGTTGATGACTGGTAAGGGGAGCTCATCACACTCTCACTCTCTTGAGATTGCTAAGCCTCCATTAAGGGGAGCTAAATGCAGAGGTAAATGTTTATTTTTACACCTTATAATTCACTGTGTTTTGTATTTTTGCCACAATGATTTTGTTCTGTAAAGGGTGTGGAAGTGAAAGCAACCTGTGCCTTAAAGAGAAATCCTTGCTGGTAGCAGCCACCTTGAGTGCATACTGTTTTGTCTTTTTGGTCCTTGTCCCACCGCAAACATTGCACTTTGGACCCTCAAGACAAGAAATTTGAGCACCCTGGACAAAGACAAAGTCTCACCATCTGGAATGAAAAAAAAAAACAAAACACAGTTATAGACATTCTGTGCCCTGTTACATAATTCACCTTACATCTTACCTTACCTTACTAAATGTTCCTGTAATCAGAAGATTCTGACACTTTTGTACATATTTTTGTAAAAAACAACATGGAGTAACCACATGTTACACAGCAGAACTTTCACTGTGTATTCTATCCTCTAAAATGCATACATTAGACTTTATTCAAATTTAAAAATAAGAATCTTTCCTCTTAATTCATAGAGCCATAATGGAGTGGTGTGAATCGCAAAACTGCATTTGAGAAGAGCAGGAGAGGGTATGCAATGTGAAAATAAAAGAGGAGCTTGTCTAGGAAGGAGGGGCATGCGCCAAAGATACGCTCCCCCGGGAACTTTGGAGATGCTGGTTCGCAGCATTGCATAATCTTCAGTTTATTTTTATGTTCTGCACACGTTGGCAGTAGGACTTGGCATGCTCAATGCAATGGGCAAAATTTAGTCCATCTTGCAAGCATGGTAGCCTACTAACCAGTGTTTTGCAAAAAGACGAGGGTTAACCAAGATGAATATTTGGAGGCTGGACATCTTTTCTCATGTGAAAGGGCTCTGTTGTTCTAGCAACAGAAAAATAGAGCTTAGTTCAAATTCCTGCACAGCAGGACTCCCCACTCCCCTTTCTGGAGTTCTCCTCTGAATATTTTATCCTGAGCTAGCTACTAAGATGTCTGATTAGAAATAACTCTGCATCTGATCAAATAATTAACACCATATTTCCTGGTTTATTTCAGTACTTAATCAAACATTTATATTTAGTTCTTTTTTCATTCTCTTGTACATTGATTTCAATCTTTTAGGTATTTTTGGGTGGAAGGATAGAAAGTAGCTCTATAAATATGGCTTTGAATTACTACAAACACGCTCCTTACACATCTTTTCTGGTAATGTCTGGTAAAGTGTATTGCCAGGGCACTCAGGCATATAGACAGAGAGGAGAACTGTTTCTTTTTTCTTTATTCCAATTGTGCTCTTATAGTCAGTCTCAGAGAGACTTTGCTTCCTTCTGAGCTTGGCTGAGTGTCATAGCAACCAGCTATCTCTTCTCTGGGGTTTAGACCTTTTGCCCAAACCTGCTCTGAATATTTATTCTTATGTTTTTTAGATGGAGATGGCTAAAGAGAAGGAATGCAAATTGGCAAATATTATGTAAATATGTGATATAAAAATCCATGCATTTCCATAAAAAGCACTTATTTTATGATCAAGCTTTGAGAAAATGACTCTGGTATCCATGGTTACTTGACAGTGCATTGGGCAAACATTACAGAGTTCAGAATTATTTTATAGCACTTTCTCTGTGGCAAAGAAAAGAATAAGGAGGGCTGTCAATGGAGACAAAATAAATACACTTTATGAAGGTTTGATTAACACAAGGTAGACATTGAGTTAAAAATTAAACTATGTGTCTGTTTAGTCCCAGAGAAATACTGTCAGATCTAGCTCTCCCTGTTGTGAAAAGAGATGTCCATTCATTTTGTACCACATGAAATTTAGTAACGCTATCATGGCATCTATGTTTAAGAGGCAGATGGGGTAGTAACTGGCTTATAGTGTGATAAAATTGAAAGGTTGAAGTAGTGTATTTGCTGCTGTTAGATTAATGATGTTTTATGAACCTCTGCACCTCTGCACTGCTGCAATGCAGTAACATAGTATAGATGCTCATTTCTGGATGTATCAACAAAGGGAAAATGGCTTAACTGCAAAGGATCACTTCACCTGCTCTGATGGTACAAAGTGAGCAGGATTCTGTGTGCATGGCTAAAGTGTTGGTGTCTTTGACGAACACTGATGAGGTGCAGAGGTTGATAAAACATCATTAATGATAATGTAAAAACAATAAAGGGGAATTAGATTTAATTGGATTAAAAATTATTTTTTTTAAATTCTGCATAATTAAAGCGTTAAGATGTAAACAGAGTAGTTTGAAATGTAATATTAAAAAAAAAAACTGATCTAATCTAATAGTCAGAATTGTTCATATTGGAGGTGTAGGGAACCAAACATCCTAGGCATTTAATGCCACTAAACCCTACAGAAAGCTATTACATGAAATGGTTATGAATGTTACCTGATGCCTAAGATACTGTTTATAATAATTTTGAGTTAAGGTTTTGGCCTAAAACATATGAAAGCATTCATGGTTAAGATTGACATACTGGGGTACTGTAAGGGAAAACAGTCCACAAGAAACCTTTTTTTATATTTACCACTATTTTACCATTGTCAATGTAAAATAATAATTCTGACGACACATGCAGTTGTACTGATTATTTTGTTTAGCAAATAAAATGGCTATATTTGTGTTATAAACAACGGAACCACTGTAAAGACACTAGAGTTGTTTCAATGCATAATTTCACATCAAACCACCCTGAATTACTTTGTTTGTGACTCAATGATTGAATTGTGCAGAAATACTCATTTGGAGGAATTTCCCTACACGTTGTTAAATCACGCAAATAATTGGAACTACAAATTTCCTACTTATTTGTTTAGGTCTACATCATATTCCATAAACTGTTACAACATTTTGCTAATGATTCTGTTTGATATGCAATTTTTGATATTAATGAGTATTAATGAAAATCATGCATGTGGTGCCCCAGATGCATGTATGACAATCAATAATCAAATCTGGTACCATACCCTTACCTTCTCTGAGACAGAACAAGGTTTAGGGTTAGGCAAAAATTAATTGCTGGGTCTTAGGTTATCCCAAGACTGGGGATTGGCTTCATTAAAAATGCCTTTTGTTTTTTCAGCCTGGATATGTAGATGCCATTTTACTCTGTTCCTTACAGGCCATTTTTCATTCTATCTTTTCCAAAAGAGAGAATTGTGTAAAATGCTCTATTGGTGCTCCTGGGTAACAAGGACTGATACTCAGACTAGATGTGAAAGCCAGAGCTAATTTATCATTCTGTTTGTTTAATTATTTCCTTTACAAAGCTCTTTTGATTATTATTGCTTGAAGCAGGCATTGGCAAACTTGGTATGGCAATAATGGTCTGTTATACTATAAGCCTATGAAACAAAGTCTGCACTGATCAGATTTCTATGCTATTATTAGCTCAGTTAATGCTAATTCTTTCCCCAAATTGATTTTGGTGACATCTCTTTCAGACACACTCTTTCTAAGACAGCACAGCTGCAACTGCTTATTGAAAATGCTGAATAAACACATGAAACAATAGGTCTACTGTTTGGACAACCATGAGCTGCCCACTTATATCATTATCATAGTTAACATGTATCATTATAGGCAGATTTAAGAGACTACACATTCAAATTTGTAACAAAAAAAATACATTGGGGTTGCTCTGCATGAGTTGTTATTTACTCAGCTTGACACAAGAAATAAAAAAAAAAATCAGTCTCTCCAACAAAAAAAGAATTCAACAAAGAGACCAATAAGGAGAATGTTCTTTGGGAAGCTGTGCCACGTAAGAATGTGTCAGAGAAATGAATTCTCATTCAAAGCTTATTAGGAGTATTCTGTGCTGCTCTTCTCACATGAAATCTGAATGAAAACTAACATAGGACCCCACAAACATTCTTACTTCAAGCTGCTACTATGGGCCTGTGCATGCTCATAAAGTAGGTCATCCCATAGAGAAAAAAAAGCTGAAAATGACTTCATTAATGACTGAAGAGATCCCTCTCTCTTTTCGTCTTCTGCCTCTAATATTTATATTTCCCAAGGAGATTATGTAATTCTTCTATTCTATACTATTCTAATTATAATGAGGCCTTTCCCAGTTAAGCCCTTGTCTCCGGCATGATGATGTTGTGGTTGAGTCTGCAGATATGATTTTTGCCTGCAGGGCCATTTTTGCTTGGTCTCCTCGTGAACATGACTCATGCAACAAATGATAGCATCCATTATGCACCTGACGCATTTTGGCTCTTCCAATAAATGTTATTACATATTTCATTTTCTTCTTCTTAGCTGTGTAACAGCAAGAGGGATGATTTTTATCCTCTAAAACCCATTTCATAAACTAATAATCTTTGTACCAGTTATTTCAGGTCTCATCAATGGAACTTTAGTTTAAAAAGTAAATCTGCTTTGACGATGCATAAATAGTTGGCTACTAACTATGAGACTAAATGGCATACATGATCCAGCATACAGTGCTGTGAGAAAGTATTTGCCCCTCACCCACTGTGTTTTATTTTTGCTAATTTGTCACATTTAAATAATGCCGATAATCCAACAAATTTTCATATAAGATGAAGACAAAATGAGTAAACACAAAAAAACCTTGCTGGAATGGTGGAATCTTGGGTCACTATTCTTTGCAGAATTGTTTTAATTCGGCTACATTGGAGTTGGGGTTTTTGAGCACAAACTGCCAATTTAAGATCTTGCCACAGCATCACAATGGGATTCAAGTCAGGACTCAGCCACTCCAAAACCTTTATTTTCTTCCTTTTTAGCCATTCAGAGCTTGTGTGCTTTCGATCATTGACCCAACTTGTGCATAACCCAACTGCACTTGAGCTTTAAGTCAGGAACTGACAGGTGGACATTCTTCATCAGCATTTTTTGATAGAGAGCAGAATTCATGGTTCCAACACTTATGACAAGTCGTCCAGATCCTGCAGAAGCAAGGCAGCCCCAGACCATCACACTACCATCACTATGTTTGAATGTTGGTAAGATGTTTGTATGGTGGAATGTGATATTAGCTTTGCGCCAGATGGAACGGGACCCATGTGTTCTAAAAAGTTCCACATTGAACTCATCAGTCAACAGCATATTATTTCAAATGTCTCGGGGGTCATCTAGATGTTTTTTGGCAAATACAAGACAAGGCTTTGTGTTCTTTGGTCAACAGTGGTTTGCACCTTGCAACTCTCTATGGATGCCATTTTTTGCCCAGTATCTGTGCCCAGTGCCCAGTACATTGACCTTAAGTGGCCGGCAACACCTCGTAAGGTTCACTACTGTTCCAAGTTTTCTCCATTTGTGGATAAAATGGCTGTCATTGTGGTCTGCTGTAGTCCCAGAGCTATAGCAATGACCTTGTAACCCTTTCCAAACTGGTAGATTTCAATGACTGCCATTTTTCCCTTAATTAATGAAATCATTGTTTAAAAACAACATTTTGTGTTTACTTGGGTTATCATTGCCTAATATTAAAAGTAAACTGATGATGTGAAAAATTAAAGTGCATGGGAAGAAAATTGGGAAGGGGCACATACTTTTTCACAGCACTGTAAGGTAGAATCTGTCCATTTGGTACCAAAGGAGGACTTTTGGTACCAACAAGTTTGGAAACTGCGGTCAAATTACATTTACTTGATTTTCTAAGGAAAAATAAGTACATATCCTGATCACAGAATACACGGCTACATATTATTATACAAAATTACTATTTATTTGTTGAATTTAACTTAATAGGAAAAAATAATATAATAAAATGTTAAATGTGGCTGTGCAAAAATTCTGACACATTTTATGTTTTATTTTTTCAATAACATCAAAAAATAGAAATTGTTCGTGGAACTTTGTAGAAAAATGCCATATTTAAGTTTGTTCCCCATAAAGGAGGTTTTAATTTATACTCACGTATATTCACACTAAAATATGTCGTACATAACAGTACCCATCAAAGGTGGTTTAGTCGATAACTTCAATGTAAATCATGCAAAAAAGGATATCATGACTACAGCATATTTTGCTGCATTCATTATATTTTATGGTAAGGTAGCACCAGAAGGGTTGTTGCCAGATGAACTGACAGCATATTAAATTATTCTATGTTCATCCTCTACTCAAGTCCATGCTTTCCTTTATAGATCATATGCTAGGGCCGTTTCTAGCTATAAGTAATATAAGTGGTTGCTTAGAGGTTTCTTAGTGGTTGCCGAGCCACTAAGGGGACCCATAACTATGTATTTTGTTGTTGTTCATTTTTCATATAATTCTGTGGTCTTAGTTAATCATTTATGCTGACATTTGTTGTTTGTGAGTTCAGACCATGCCTTCAACATGTAGTGGTAATATGAGGGAAGATTGATTGCGAGAAGGGAGAGAACTCTGAGAACTTGGGCTGGAGTTCTGGGCAGCTTCTGCCTGAAGCTAGAAGGTCAGACTGAGGAACAGGGAGGAGATGGGGTAGCAGTGGGGATTGCATACAGTTCATCACAGGAACAGAAGGTGAGGATGTGAATTTATAGGGCTTCAGATTGTAAATCTCATTCAGCCATGCTCCTCCCCCCAAACTTCAGTTATAACAAAACTACATCTGTGGTGATTTTTTTAAACAAACATCATGGACTCTGGTTCCCTCTAGAAAATCCCATAATTTGGTGTTATAAGCTTTTAACCACTGTTCAATCACTATGACTGATAAATGCATGAAAATCAGAAAGCCACTACAGTAAAATTAGTTTTTAGACTTTTTAAATGATTTAGTAAGAAATGACTGGGATGAAGTGCTGAAAGTTGCAACATGTAATAATACTGCCGACTTCCATCTAATTTAAAATATAGTCTTTTTCAAAATTAGATTGCTAGCGATACTTTTTGGTAATAGCTAAAAGTATCACAGAGTATCACATTTAGCCAGCTAGATAACTTGCTAGCCAGCTAGCTAAATTATCATCGTTACAAAACAGAGAATGAACTAAAAGCTGACTTTGAAGATCAGCTAATATGGTCATTACGCTAGTTTGGTCACAGTATAAAGGAGTCTAATGATTTAACAGGTGTTCTGAGACTGATTTCAGATGCATTTG
The DNA here is from genome assembly GCA_023558415.1 of Piaractus mesopotamicus. Taxonomy (NCBI): domain Eukaryota; kingdom Metazoa; phylum Chordata; class Actinopteri; order Characiformes; family Serrasalmidae; genus Piaractus; species Piaractus mesopotamicus. The sequence continues at coordinate 29,846 of JAILXH010032117.1, forward strand.
ATGGTTTCCTGATGGAATTTAAATGCGTCCAACAGGAAACTATTGGTCTCAAATGGTAATCATTAAGCCAATTTCAATTTGATACAAACTTGTCAGGTTTTAATCCTAATTGTCATTTTTTTCAGCAGGGCATTACTGACTACTGCATACCACTGAGAAACAACAGAAACTTTTAATGGTTTCTGTGATTTTTTCAGCAAAGATTGTATTGATATTATCATGAAACTTGTGCAAATATTTGAAAATAAAATGAATGCAATACAATATACTACATATTACATTACTTATGCTTTTATATTTACCTACATTTTGTATTTTTTAAAGAGTCTACATTTTTCTTGTATTTTTATTCATTCATTCATTCATTCGTTTATTGTTTTCCTTGCGGTCTACTTATGTGTGAAGTGTTAAGTAATGTGTACTTATGCATGGGTTTGTGTATCTAAACCTGTTATAACAAATTTTTGCTTGACTATACTATTTTCAACCTCTTTTTATCCCTTAAGAATTAAACAAACTGTTTTGGTTAGTGTTTGTTAAGACTGAAACAGGCTTTTTGCAGCTTAGTTTCCACGTTTGGACTGGGGAGTGAATGATAAGCTTTAAAACTTGTTTACATACTATATCAAACTCTTTTTTTTTTTTTTCGATAGAACCATATAATTTAAAAAAATAAAAAAAAAAGCTCTCAAAATTAAAACATGCGTTGGTTCATTTTGGAAACGGTTATTTCCGTCATACAGTTTTAACATTCAGCTCTCAGACGTATCTCAAGGTAATGGTTTGGTTAATACAAGACAATTAATTGTGTTACATCAGTGTTTTGCTATTTTGAAAGTTAAATCTTTTGATCCTCAATATCTGAAAACTATAGTGGCCCTGAAGGGCAAGACTACGGTTACGCTTCGCAGTATATGAAGTGGGTGTTGTGTGTATTTATATGCAGGGGGTGTTGCTCTCTCATCCGGGCACTGCAGCGCCAGTACACAGTTTGCTCCAGTCCGTTTCTTGCTCCTCTGCTCAGAGTTCCCTCCGTGTTCCAGTCCGTGTGCAGCTAGGTTCATCTCCAGTGTTTTGTGCGTTCTACATCACGACTCGTGTGCTGCACGTCACGTCCCGGGGACCTAAAGCGTCAGTCTGCTATGATATGCATTTGATGCCAAAACGCCTAATGACCAATCGCCTGCACACGTAAAGACATTCACGTGTCCACACGAATTAAATTGCAAGTGTTGATGAATAAAGACGTAATTTCTTTACATGTACAAAAGCAATGTTTTTACGTGTACAGAAGTAAAAATATATTGCCGTTTGAAGACCATAAAGATTTTAGGTGTGCAGACGTAAAATACTGACGTCTACAGGCCGCGATTTGACGTTTATTTGAGAAAAAACAGCCGATGGCAATGTGTCGCCTCTAGATGGCGATATTTTCTGACAAGAGAAAGTCACACAAGTCAGCACAAACTGGGAAACTTTACGTAAATGTAGGAGGATAATTAAAAACACTTTTTTTCATACTCATGGAAATTAAAAGTTGGAAGTGGAATTCATATCTTCCACAGATTGTCTCTAGATTAAACTGCATGGTGGTCAATGATAATTCTGAAGTAAAATTCTTTAGCCTTTTACTTACACTCAGTAACCAAATACGCTGGCAAACCGTGTTTGCATTTTGTCTATTTGTGCCAAAACACATTACAAAACCATCACGAACCAACAGAAGCACTTAATGGGTTCTATGGGTTTTCCAGCAAAGAAAGCAAAAATAAAATAAATAATCGCACTGCTCATCGATGGCTTCACAGACAAAGTGACAAGTTGCAACTGTATTGCGTGTCTCAATACCGCATTCCCAGCCAAAAAGCAGAAAACCGTCTCCATTTTGTTCAGTAGCTGAGAAGAGCAAGCCCCCATCCCGTCCTCACGGGGTGCAGTCAGAATCCTCCTCAAGCTGCATCTTATTACCCATTCCTCTCTCATTAAACAGGGCACAGACTTTCCACTTGACTTACTGTCTGACAGTCAGTAACTGTCTGATTTCTACTCTTGGGTAATTTACAATAGCGTGTTTGAGAGAAACATTTAGAAATGGACAAATTTACAAATACAATTGCTAACTGCAGACTTGATCTGTTTGGTTCCAGCTGTTAGAAATTCGGCAAGAAGAGCCAGGAGACTGGAGCTTCGGCGTTGACTGGAGTTTATTATCATACAGAGTATGGGTACAGCGTGGTCGATCAGCAGTCAATCAGCAGGATCAGGAGTCTAGTCTTATTCACGTGCA
>JAILXH010032124.1:0-15729 GCA_023558415.1 Piaractus mesopotamicus
ATATATATATATATATATATATATATATATATATATGCTGTGTTTAACCCAAAAAAATAAATAAATAAATAAACTAATATTAAATGTGCCATAATGTTTGTACAGGCCATGATGTATGTATTTATTTTTACCTCACAGTGTGTTCTCAGTAGAGGATTTTAGAAAAATCAACAAAGCATGTGATTTGACAGAGGCGGTGAAACTTTGCCTATGACTGTACCTTATTCAAACCAGAGAAATGTTTTAGCCACCGGGCTAACTGCAGTACTGGTGTGACAATATAGGAGTGAGCATTAAAGCAGTAGGTTTTCATTTCATAAAGTGATAATTCTGACTAATTTGCGTCAATCATTATTTTGCAATCGGTCAACTGTACTATGCTATTATGCTAATATATATGGATATGTATCCTCTTAGTGAGTGAACTCACAGTGCAACATAAATCTCTTACCCTGCTCCAGAAGGCTGTGAGTGACTGTGTAAAGCCTGGCGAGTTCTGGCCATGTTCTCATGTTCCAGCTGTTTAACTTGTGCTTCCAGCTTGATGATTACCCTAGAAAATATTTAAATATATTAGTTTTTTTTGGTTTGTTTGTTTTTTTTCGAACATTTAACCTTATATGCCGGATTTGGCTGCTAATGCAATGAATGATTTACACCACAAGTTTACCTCTTCAGTTCCGATATTTGCTCATTAGCATCAAAGAGTTTATTCTCAGTTGACACCAAATTGTTCTGTGTTCAAAAAAAGAACAGAAACACATTTACTATTTAACAACAGCCTCCATTTAGTATATATTACGAATGCACTGATACCATTTGTTTCTCACAAAGTACAAGTACACATTTTTTTGTACTCAACGATATCAAGTCCGATACCATTTTGAGTTACCTGCTGATAATGAGCACAATGTGCCTTAACAGTTAAATCACTAAAATCTAGCTGATTTTAAATTATGTGCATTAGCTAGCTATGCTACATTGGTTACCTTTGATCGAGTAGCGCTGCAGTGGAGAAGAGCAGCTTTTGTTACTTGTTAGAAAAGCACTTCTGTACAGCTGTAAGTTTAAATCCCGATCTGTCTCTTTCAACAACAGTCTCTGTAGCACAGTGCCAGCAGGAATCACAGCCGAGGCTAACGCATCTGAAGGTCTCACCTGTGGAGTTTTATGTCTGAAGTATTTAGTTTGACTGGTTAAGCTGTAGTGGAATGTCCTCTAAATCCAGACAGACACTGTGTGATTTACGTGAAATGCAGCCTCTACAGACAGCTCTGTCTATCAACAAATTTAAATAAAGCTGTTTCATTCAAAATAACATGCTGGGTGTCAAGTACTGGGCAAAGAGAAACTGAGCAGCGCTGTAACACTGATCACTGAAACTAAAAGCCAGACGGTGCTGTACACAGTAGGATATTATGGTCTCTCTACAGCCTACTTTACAAAAAAATAAAAAATAAAATAATTCACTGTATTAATGTTTATACCTCACTGTTATATTCAGTCAAACTGACTAAAGTTGGCATATACAAACTTTGCTAGGAAATGTCAACTTTTTGCCTCCGTTTGGCTGGTCTATGTATCTCTACTCACACTGTGGAAGCAGCTGTGACTGTGTGTTTAAAAACGGGCTAAAATCACACTGTGTATGTTTGGCAGGAACATGTCAAGGCAAATAGTTTAAAGCGAGCAGCAACTTGGTGTCAAACAGTTGTGTGAAACTGTGTGAGCAGATTCTCTTTCACTGTCAGCTGGTTTGCTCATTAGTGCAGTAGCGTACACTCAGCTTATGTCACATGGTATCAGCAGGTATCCAACGTTGGTACCGGTAAATTTTTCTGAGTACGAGAACGAGTACATGGTCACAGTATTGGTACCAGTATCAAAATCAATGCATCCCTAGTATATATTCATACAATTTACATTTTCTTACCTTAAATGCCTCATGATCATTTCTTAAGCAGTCATATTCTTGAAGCAGCTGAAGAATAAAAAAAAAATTAACAAATCAAACAACCTCAAGAAAAACAAGAATGAAAAAAAACATTAGGCCAACCGTCTTCATAATATGTGTCAGTTAGGGATGTAACAGTATGTGTATTCATCCCAAACCATCACGGTACGGACATTATAGCTTGGTGCATGCAGCCCTATGGAGAATACAAGGCATGTACGAAGATTGAGGAACATGATACGGAAACAAATTTCACATGCATGAGTTCCACCCACAAACCGTCAGCTGTAGGCCCTTAGTAAGTTAGGCAGCTATCAAGTTCAATAAAAGAAAAAAAAATTAGATTTATCCCTATCTACAGGTTGCAGTAATTTTCTACTTGTTAAGAGATTCAACACAAATTTTTGTGTTTTCTCTGCTCTTAACTACAAAATCACAACTGAACCATCAGTGTACCCACTAAGTAATGGCACTCTGTCAAGTGCCGATAACTAAAGGTTGTACTAACAATACCTCAGGGGGGGACTATACGACACTAGGTGAAAGAAACTGAAACTTGCAATGTGTATTTACTATCCGTAAAAAATAAACGTAAAGAAACTCAGCCTTATGCATGCAAGGGGTGTGCGTTGCTTGTTTCCACTGTACCAAACTCGCACTGAACCGTGATGCCCAAACCACAGCGTGAACCGAACTAGGACATCTGTATACCGTTACACCCCTAATGTCAGTGGTAATTAATTATGAAATATCACAATCCAAGTATATAGTATAAAAATGCTTTACTATTTAGTCAAGAGACATGAGAAAGTCCCTCACATCTTGGAGCATCTTGTGTTCTTTGTTCATGCGAGCTTCTTTCTCGTCCACCTCCTTGCAGGCGTTCTGCACAGCTTCCTCCAGGTGCCGCAGGCGGCTTCTCAGTTTGGTCACAGTGCTGTCTTTCTCCCTGCCACTCTGCTTAGTCTCCTCCAGGCGCTGTTGCAGAGCCTGAACCATGGAACTGGCTGCATCATACCGCTCAGGCCATTCCGCCTAGGCATTAAACAAAGCCTTAAGATTAAAAACACCAGTCTCAAGAGGTGAAAACAAGCATGTAAAAATTTAAAAAACAGAACAAAACAATATCTGATAAGTAATGTTTACTTGATCACTGTATACCAAGTCATGGTTTCTGTTGACTTTGAACATAACTCAAGGCTGTTGGGGACAAACTGTGACTCATACCAGCTGTCTCTCCAGGTGCTGGTTTCTTGTTTCCAACTCTCTGATCCGCACACTCGCCTCTGTAAGGGCTCTTTCCAGGTGCTCGCACCTGTCAGGGGCCATCAAAAGATGTAATAAGTCATGATACACAGTATTCTATTGCTAAAGGTACATTCTCTACAACTGAGGCTGATTTATACATATGTGAAGACGCACATAAATGTATATGCGACAAGATGAGTAAGCACTGCTCTCAGAGGCCACAAAGCCCACACCTCCAAAACCTCTACTACATGTTGAGCGTATCTGTAGAGCTGTGCATTAAATGAACACTGATCCATCTATACAGCAGCCCTGGGGGTGGGAAAAGACCCAAATACACATCTGAAGTCACGCATCACACCCATTTTAAGAACTCTAGATCTAAGCTGGTTTTCTCCATGACAGAAAATCAAAAGTTGCTGTATTGTGTACTGGGGTAAACTAAAATGCCCCAAAGTCAATACATTTTGTCCTCTGTACATTCCCTCTCCCCCATGTGTCACTAGATCCGCTAAATTAGGTGTGACACTAATGCTCCTCCACACTGAAATGACGTTGCATGAAAGTATATCTAAGTTCAACATTATTATATACCAACAGTTGCTACTCAAACTACACATAAGACAGTTTACAAAGCTTACTGATTTGCGTGGAGTATTTTGGTGAGGTTGCCAGTTTTATGATTTCATTACACAGCAGTGTCAGCTTTGTCTTGTAGCACTAGACATATTTTGGCTCCTTAACAACTTTGTTATGCAGAGGATATGGCAAAGTTCAGAGGAAAAATGTCTGTACGGCAAAATTGGATTTGGAACATTTTAATTTTAGTCCAAAACAGCATTCTTTCCATGCCAAACCAGGTTACACCTGGATTCCTACACAATGAACAGACGATTTCAGAGGTCTATACTTGACCTGAACCAGAGCTGGCATAAAATCAAATGAAGTAGGCATGTTTATAACCTCTTCAAAATGTTACAAAACCAATGAAGTGAGCATTTATTCTAAGAGAGCAAGAGGAATCTCCTCTTTATTTTTATTTTTTACATTCTGGTTTGGACACTGCCCCCTAGGGTACACATCCACATTATGTTTGGCAGACAGCTACACAAACGTTTATGAACAACGTCTGCACACAGATACGCACACGCAGAAGTATAAAAATCAGCCTTTACGCCTCAACGCTCCAGCATACGTCATCTATTTTGAGTAAGGATTTTGTTACACCGCTGTTATTACTAACCTTTCTAGCAGAATCCGGTTGCTTTTCTCCATGTCCAGGGGCAAATTAACCAAGTCCAGCTTCTCCTTCAAGGTGCTAATCTCCGCTTCATAGTACGCTCGGAGGTCTGCTATGTGCCGTGCATGCTTTTCCCTCAGGTTCTGTCTCAACCTGGGTAGAGAAGGACGCCAAAACAAGTAGAAGCTGAGATATCGAGATAAAGCTGACCAAGCACAGTAGTTACTGCTACATACTGTATATAACCATCTTGTACTGATATTGACACTAAAGAGGGCATGAGCAGCGTCATGCACTACACTGGAGAAATGGATCACAATAGAATACTTTTACACCTGCACTGCTTCACTTGCTGTTACAGATTTCAGAATCAAAGTCTGTAAAATTGGCCAAGAGGGCACTTACAAGGAATTTGTCTCAGCAATGGTTCTCATTAAGACAGGTATGCTAGCAAGTAATGCATGAGTAGATTACCAGAAACAGAAGAAGTGTGGAGGAAAAATAGTGCAAGTAGTCAAGATAAAAGTAGTTCTAATTTTTGCTGTATGTACAAATTACGCTATGCACAGATTAACACTACAGCACATGAGAATGCGGTAGTTACTGAAAGCAAAAGCAATGATTATTACAATGAGAGGACCACCGGGTCATCCAGAGAGGTTGATGATTTCAGTTTCCGGGGGCTTGGAGACTGTTCCACTCTGGCCTGACCTGTGGGCCGCAGTGTCACGGTGGCTGTGTGGCTGCCCTCGTCCTCGCTGTTAGCCCGGGGCACGGTGCGGAAGGTGGGGGAGGTAGGGCTGTGGACCAGGCCTTGCTGGGCAGAAAGGCTGCTAGCACTGGACAGACAGTCAGTGTCCGTGTGGCTGCGCAGGGCCATGGAGTCCGGGCTGACGGGGGCACCACTGCTGGTACACGGTCGTGGCTGGGTGTTGAGTGACGGGCTACTGAAGTGCGAGGGCGACGTGAAGCCTGATGTACGGTCCGACTGCCTTACATGCACTGTGGGGTCCAGAGCCAGCACCTGAGACATGCAGCAACAGATGGTAGAATGGGCATCAATTTAAGGAGCACAAAATCTAGAGCTGGCCCAAATAATCTGAATATTCGAATATTTGTTTATGTTGGAATTTTATTATTTAGTATTCAAAAGACTTTGTCTTTTCTTCAAGCTACAAAGATTTTGTAATACATTTCATCAGAAAAGGCCTTTAGGCAGATGTTACTGTTAATATACAAACAAAAAAAAAAAAAAGAAAAAATGTATTATTATTAAAAGTCATAACACATTATATAAATCATTGTTAATTATCATCGCTGTCCATTGAAAAAGTATCTCCAAAATATGAACTTTACAGGAGAGGGCAAAAACACTCTTACCTTTCAGTGTAAGTCAATGTAAAGAGATTTTGTTCCAAGCGATTTTAGAGCATTTCCATTGGTCCATTCATCATGAATTTGTTTTTTTTTGTCATGGTTTTTTCTTTTATACCCCTGATCCTCACTGAAAGCTTGTGTGTCCTTGGGACAGTCACATATTGCTAGTTAGACATATATGTTAGACTGGATTAACTGATGGTAACAGACAGCAGGCAGGGTTTCTATATTTTGTAACTTTTTATATAAAAATGCCTTTTGTAATGTTCTTTCTGTTACATAGGTGTAGAATTGAACAAGGTAAGCTTTCAGCCTGACTTGGACAAACACTCTTGCCACCTCAAACCCAGCCCATCAAGTGACAGACTACAATTAAATTCAATGTGAATACATTATACAACTTTAAAACTGTTTATAATGGTGCTTATAACCACAGCTGTGTGTGCTGAAAGTTATACTAGGGAAGGCTAGTATAAGGCTAGCTTTGGCTCAATGTACCTCTGCAGCTCTTAAAAGCCGCCGTTGTCCACCACGTACTTCTCTATAGTTGCTCACCCATGTGGGATTTGCTCACACCACCGTGCATCACACTTTCTTTTGGAGAACAAATAACTGTCTCATTGCCTGTGGATGTTTGCGTACGGTAGAGCGTCGTAGTTGTGTTATTGTCCTCTTGAAAAATGGTCCCAACACCACGATTTTTAGATGTGCTTCATTTTTTAGCTGGCCTATCTTGCAGAACCAATTGCCCATTGTGCCCTCACACGAACAACTCAAAAGTATTCTTCAACTTGAATAACAAACCTGCTTATTAATATAGGAATTGCTGTTTATTGGAAATTAAATAAAACAATGTTTTTTTGTCTTCTCTGTTTCAATCACACGTTAAACATGTTAAATAGAATTGGGAATGTTTTTTTTTTTGTTTTTTTTTATTCTACTCCTTAAACTGATCCAAATAAACTAAGCTAAGGTGTGTAACTTGGTTTGGGAACGGTGCTCACCTGAGGCGAGGATGCATCAGAGTTGATTAAGGAGTCCCACTCCTGGCCCTTGGGGTCTCCCTTTTGCTTGCTCTGGTAGATCTCTCTCAGAGACAGAGAGAGTCTGGCCTCACCTGCAAGAGGCTACATGCAACACAGACATGTACAGTAAAAACTCAGGAGAATAGAGTATACGATGTAATAAACCTTATGTTTGGTGCTGTATCTCACTAAAAACAGAAATAAGCATATGAGAATCTTAGAACAGTTACCTGGCTCAGAGACACATCCTGCATTAAGAGGAGAGAATTACTTTCAAAACTGTCAGGTAGAGGGCGGTACAGTTCACTCTCATCCAGCTTCCAGTAGGTCAAACCTTTGGGACAGACATTAATGCAAAAAGGCAGGAACATGCACATACCGCAACAAAAACACCGCTACAATACACTTATAAACGTTGAGGCCAATTAAAAAGGTGGGGCCGTTCATGCTGCTAAAAGCACTTTACACTGCTGCATAGCGATGCTTAAATGGTCAAAGATTACTTTAACACCATAATACATTTGAAACACTCACTGATGAGTAACTTAAAACATTAAGTACATTTTTTTTTATTAAATGAATGCAGAGACTTTGCAGTTTTTCAGAGGACCAACCCCTGAACAGCTGGACATTAGAATCTTTCTATACTGTTACCACTGAAACACATCTTGTCCTTTGGATAAATGTCATACTACAGAGCTCCATTCGTTTTGGACAATGATTACCTGAGGCTTCAGACACTAGGCTGTCACTTCTCTTTAGAGGAACAGGATTCGAGTGGGCTGCAGCGCATCCAGGCTGAAGGGGGGGGGAAAAAAAAAAAAAAAAAAAAAACCCACTGGACTCAAGAGGGACAGCTTTGTATGCATAGACCCAGATTTTAATCATCCACACTGTACGCTTACAACACAAAGAACCAGCTATCAAGATTTGATCAAACTCATCCTTAAAAAACAAACTACACACAAAGAAACAGCACCAACCTCTCCTGCAGTTGGTACACATTCGGAAAAACACGCAAAAGAAGACTTATCCTAAAAGGTGCAGTCTTTGCTTACATCATCCATATTGTCCTTATGTTCCTTGGGAGGACCACCTGGCCTGCTCTCCTCTCTCCTCTCCATCTGCGGTGATCTGTTTTGTGCCTGTTTGCTTTTCCTTTGCCTGTGTTTTTGCTTCTGAGCCCAGGAGGTCAGTGGTTGACTAGAAAGGTATAGAAATGTAAGAGAACAGACAAGAATAAATATTGTCATTTAATACAGAAACATGACCAGACAGGCCTTAAACTTACAGTCACCAGTTTATTAGGTACACATTATATCTACACTCGCTGGATATTTTGTCAGGTACACCTACCATATAGATAGACTTTCTGGGTATACAGTTACTGATTGTAGCCCATTTGTTGCTGCACAACTTATCAAGTCCCTCTCCCACATCCATCAATGGAAGAGGATCACCATAAGATCACTTCGGGCCAGATATCTGAAAGGTGGATTATTGTCAGCACAGCAGTGATGCCAACCTGCTATTAGCACGGTAATATGTGGAACTGGTAGGAGAGTATCAGGCGCAGCAGCATAGCTGGGGTTTAAATTCAGTTATGAAGCACATGTGAGCATTGCACAGTTTTACCCTATAGCTTGTATTTTCTCTGATGGTGATGTAATTACCATATAATTACCATCTGGACTAGCTTTTAATATTACTTAAAGGGCCCATATGGTGGAAAACGTACTAAATAAATTCGTTTTTTTAGTAGGTAAACACTTAACAATTCAAAAAATATTAACTCCCTAATCCATACAGGCCACATATGGAAACAAAGCCTGAAACCAAAGCCTGTTTGGCGTTTTTTTTGTATGTCACAAAAAACAACACATTTATATATATCCACCACTTCAGCCTACAGCGGTTTAGCTCCACTCATTCATGCTGAAGTTATAAAGAGTGTTTTAGCCCAAATGCACAATTTATGTTCATTTGATGGATGTAAAAAAAAATATTAAAAAAAAAATATAAAACATGGACTGCACAAGTTATTGGTTATCGCACATTTTTTCTTTTTCCTTGGTGTTTTTTGTGTTATGTTAAGCTCAGCAAATAAACAGAAATTGTGCACTAAAAACAGCAGAGAAATTCATTTTTTTAAGTTTGTTCCCCATGTGTTATTTTCACATAGAAAATAAAGAAAACATAATTTGACTGGGGATATTGAAGCTTTTGCATATGACTATCAGTCTTTATGGCACTGTAACAAAAACAGCTTGTTTACTTCTGAGGGATAAAGGTTGGAAAATGATCATTTTAGAATGAATTATGACTACTCTTGCTACATAAAAACTCAATAACATTATAGGTGGACCTCAGGGGGTAAAAAAATAGAATGCATGAAAATTTAGTATCATCTGTAATATCAACTATATTATGTATGGACAGTATGCATCACTGTGGTTCTCCATGTTTGTTTGGTTGGAAGCCAAAATATTGTTAAACCCCTTGGCACTCTTCCTATGAACAAGTTTGACCATTTCACTCTCTACCAGTGAGTAGATCTCATATACTAGAGTTTCTTTGTTATATTTGCACATACCCCAGCATTCTTTGCAAGAATGAAAAGCTATGTTACAATGTTCTTTCCATGCAGCATTCAAAGTAATCATACATTAGAATAACTGTTCAACAGGAATGGTTAACTGAAGACAAAGCAACATACATATACCCACGTGAAAGTGAACTAAAGAATAATCACTTGCATAATGTCTGCACTTACTTATACTTTCACCATTACCAGACTATTCAATAATATTTATTATTGGCCCACAGCTAACAGTCCCCCTGCCAAAAATATTAATCCAACAATGGTGCTGTGGTCAGAAACTGACCACTGATGAAGGTCTAGAACACCTGTCATAACCCAGTTCTCATGGGGCACAGTACTGCACTGATTGTGCCTCATTAAACACACCTGAATTTAGACTATTAGATGAGGGGCATCTCTACTAATCTCTGCAGGGGTTTGGCCAAGAAAGAACTCAGTTTGACATGCCTGGGTTAAAACATTACATAAAATGGAAAAGATGAACTATACCCTGTATACCTGCTAACAGGGATGCACAAATGTGAGAACTGTGGTACGATGCCTATATTTTATATTTTCCATGTACATTCCTACATACGATGAACGCATGTTTAAAAAGATTTAAACTTGTTTTTTTCAACATGCTGATCCAACGCCCTGCACTCGCAAGGCCCTAAGCTACAGCCTATATAGCCTTTACAATTAATTAGGCCATGGACGTGGGTGATAAATTGTGCAGTACCAGGCGGGCTACTGTCAGTAACTGTATGCCTACCACCTATATGACAGCTGGACCTGGTAAATAGACCGAAAGGGTGTAGTCACAAGGTATGTGCAGCAAATAAACCGGCTACTCTGTTTACTTGAGTAAACAGACTCAAAACTCTTAGGATTACTTCCATGCAAGAGAAACCCACCTGTTTAGTCTCTGCTTGTCAGCAAAGGGACTTGGCACAGTTGAGGCAGTTGTGTGAGGTGCATTATTGGGAGGTAATATTCTGCTCAGTACACTATCCCGCCCACGCAGGCTGGTTTCAACTAAGGGCAAATGTTGAAGGCTGCAGTCCGGCTGTTTGGGGGACCAAGGCGCCTCATCCTTTCCCTCAGTCGCACCTGGTTCCAGTCCAGCCTCCCAGGCAGAAAGCGTACCATAGCCGCTGCTCAGGACAGTCACCAGCCCTTCATCTGAACTTTCTTGTGGATTGACTGTGAGCTGCTGGGGAGACAGCTGTCCCGGAGCTGGGGTAAAAGTTTGGCTCTCGTTCGTTAAGTTCACTGGAGGCTCTGAAACCTTGGCCTCACGTGGGGACGAGTCTGAGGGGTGTGTCTGTGCACCGCTTTGCCGGTTCTGTAGCTGCACTAATGCTTTAATCTCATCCTGGATGAGCTGTGAGAAAAGAGCACAATGCACTAAGCACATTTCTCCTTCTATACTGATTAATGGCTTCATTTACAATTAGGAAAGCAAGGTAGGAAAGCTTATAGCATTCTGCCTGCATAAGCATTCTGTATTGCTTCAAACTTGGGGCAGTACACAATCATCTAAAAATAATACACCCACACGAAAACTGACAGAGGATCCCATTCGAGCAAACACACACACACACACAACACTTACACACAAGCCAATTCAAACACATGATAAAAAAAAAAGATGCATACTGCAAAACCTGGTATCGTTCCAATTCCTTCTTTAACTGACCTGTATTTGGCACTGATACTGTTCTTGCTGAGCAAGAATTTGTTCTTGGTATTGCTTTTCCACCAGCTGAAAGAGATGCAGCCATCTGCCCTGTTTGACAAGAAAGAGAAAGCTGATGAAAACATCATCAAATATGTTTGTTTTTTTTTTCATTTTTACAGTAAAGTACAGGTGTTAGAGGAGTACTTCACCCCAAAATGCCAACACTCAATGAAAGCTATGTAGAAAACAATTAACATGATAATCTGTGACACTAGTGTTAATTCATGATTAATGTCATTAGTATTACATTAGTATAATCTAAAACCACTTTGGATGAAGTTGTCCTTAGTAAAACATTTAAAAGCACACCAGAATGCACATATTACACACAGATTCTATAAACGTGCAGTAAATCACAAGAGGAAATAGAAAAAAACACAAGCCCATCTTCCTTTCTGTTATTTTATTGATAGAATAGAGAAGATGTGGCACATGAGTAACCTGATCAACTGACGCATTGATTTTACAATGCAGAGCTGAATTTAAATTTCACTGACACCTTTCGTTATCCATGACTGAGAGTGCAACAGGCCATGATTCACACAGTGGACAGCAGAGCTCCTGAGTCCCTGTGACAAAAGCATTGTGCTAGACCTTCTCCATGTTAAGCTGCTCAACAGTGCTGATTGGGGAGTACTGTACAATGCTGGAGTGGCATCATGCTTTGATACATTAACGGTAAAATGGTAAACATAATATATAATATGATACAGTGATTAGGTCTAGTCCTAGACTACACAGCATTCTGAAAGGAGATTCTCCATTTAAAGGAAAATGTAGTCCAGAACTAGTCTTAATTCCTGCCTGGGAGATGAAGCCTGTATGTGTTATAGATCACAATACTCTTGTTTTCTGCAAAATAAGTTGGGAGAAACTTAAAATTTTGGAATTTAATTTAATTTATTTTATTTAATTCAACACTTACAACAATAAATTATTTAAGAGGGAACATCGAAAAATTCAACAATTGGTAAAAATAAATGAATCCGAAAAATAATAATAGTATAATAGGCTCACAGCTAATTAGCTACTTGCTAGTATGATGTTACTATACTTTGGTTGTTGTGTACAGGTTCTTTAATTAGTATACATTGGTCTTAATGACACATACAGTCATCTGGTGTCTTAAAAGTACTGAATATACCCATGACATACTCAGAAATGCATGTTGTGCCATCAATTATCAGAATAATAATGGCGGTGCTTTTATGTAGCTTTGACTGTGACAGCAAGACTATGAGAGGAAAAAACATGCCATCTAAGTCTTGGCCCCATCGGCAAGAAATAGTAAGTTTGATTTCCAGCAATGCCACAGCCATCCGCAGCTGGGTGTTCAAGTGGGCATAATTGGCCTCACTCTCTTTGTGGGTGCAGTAGGATGGCCTAGCCAACACGGGCATCTGGTAGCTGATGTACAAAATTAGCAAGTAGTAGTCTCCTCCAAGCCCACTGACCAATGACTTTGCATTAGGGGCAGTTTGAAAAGATTCAGTGGAAGCATGTTCTTGACTTCACCCTCCCAGCCCATTAGCACTGTGTGTTAACGAGAGACCTATTTAACGCATTTGGTTAGTCTTACTGTTTAATATAAACATGCAAATTTTTGTACCAAACCAATTCATTTTGTAAGATAACAATTAAGCTTAAACCCTTTGCAGCTTTGAGGATGCATGCCATTTTAACATCGCAGTCGAAGTGACATTATCATCTCACTTGTGGACTCCGTTGGGGTGCGGGGGGATCAGCTGTCTGTCAGCGTGGCTGCTGCTGCTACTGTCAGCTGGAGTCCTGGGGGAGGCCCCAGACGTTGACCCAGACATCTGGGTTGCTGGCTGATTCATAGCACCACAGAGAACCAAAAAGCATTCTTTCTCTTTCTCTCTCAGCACCCTACTTACCTCACAGTTCTTCCAGATTTCAGGGTCCGTCTCTCCACTGCTCTGGATCTCGTGCACCAGGGCACGGAGTGTCTCCAAAGAACTGGGGTTGATGAAGGGCAGGCTTCTCCCTGAGCTGAACTCCTCTTCGGTGCGAAGACACAGATTCCTGTAGCATGTGATACAGAGAAGAAGAAAAGCCTTTTTCTCCCCAGTTTAACTGTGCCTGAAGAGCATTCAACGTGTACCAGAAAACACAAAACAAAGACATCCCAAAGAGCAAGGAGCCACAGACCTTATTTTGTGGGAAATGTTGCATGCTGGTGTGCCTGAGGGTCGACTTTTCACAGCCCCTTCAGCGGCCTGGAGGAGACCCTCCAGGGTCTGCACTTGGCGGGCCGCAGGGTGCTCCTTCTCAGGAATAGCCAGGCCCGACACGGTGTCCTCGGAGGAGACGATGGAGGCCTCACTCTCCTTCCCACCACTGGCACTAGTGTGGTCATGGCTCAGAGCCACGGAGCTGGACACGTCCTCAGAGATGCTGTCATCTGTGGACATGCTTAAGCGGCCTGGCTAGAAAAAAGCATTTGAGACCTGCCAGACAAAACAAAAATAAGCTCCATGCACCTTCTACAGCACCAAGTATGGCAGCAAGAATGTGACACTAGACAAGATTAAAACAGAACAGTATCCTCCACGAAGCAGCTTAAGAAGTAGCACAGAAAAACTACTTTCATTTACACACTTCAGGTTAAGTGACAGGTGATTTGTTTCAGCTCTGAAGAATGAAGAGCAATGCACTGCTCCAGCAGCAGCAGTACAACACCAACAGAAAGACTGCTGGAGGAGCAAATTAGCTTTTTGCCTCAAAATGATACACAAGGGACCAAATTGAGCATTGAACACAGCCCCAAATATCAATAAGAAAACGACATTCTCACAGAGCTGACTCGAAACTTCATAGTTTGAAGACATTCAAGTCCTAGTTAGCTATGCAGCTGACATTCACGGGCTACGTGGACTTGCAGCCTATCCAGCCATTATTCATCCCCATACAGACTGTTCAGCGGAACACAGCTGACTCCCTGAAGGTGGGCTTTGGGGTTTCAAGCGCTGGAAGCTGTAGAGCTAAGCAAGCACAGAACGCCGACGAAGCTAAGAAGGGAGCTAACCAGCTAATGTTTGCTAACGCGCTTCCTTTAGCGCGCTAGCTAACGTTAACTACAGCCACAGAGACAAATGTGAAGACTGAGATCACCTTTGCAGCTAAGGCTACCTTTCGATAGCCCGACTTAGCCCCAAACCACAACAGCTTCGAATAAACAGGCACCAAAACTCACACAGTTGTCGCAGAAGTGAAATAAGCTAGACTCACTTGTAAACTTGTATCGCCACTTCTCCCATTTTGACGTTTCCCCCCCGAATGCGCTAACCGAGGTCTGACTCCTAAATGACTCGTTCTTTTGAACCGGTTCTTTTAAGTGAACCGGCCGAACCGATTCAAAGTGAGTCAAAGTTAAAGTGAATGCAACTTAATTTTGTAGCTTTTGTCCGTGTTAACTGACGACGACTTAGAATAAATTACAAATATGATTATTTTGTTTAAATTTACATAAAGTGACAAAACAAAACACCAAATTATTAAGAACAACTTACTGAATTCGCTTCATTAGAGTGTTTCTGCCGTCCTCTTTCATTTTGCCTTATTGGTGTGAACAGTATGCTGTTTCAAGGTGGATTCCTCAGAATTTTTTTCACATTAATGCAGAATTAAATAGTTGAGATATAAACAAAGTCATCCAGAGCCAGAGTTTCTGCTTTCCATTGCCATAATTACGAATAAAAACTTAGAAGACATGTGTAGGTTCACTGATCATAAATAAAGTAGCTATATTGGCGTTTTCTGCATTGCAAGCCCTAGAGCCCTTTGACCACCACTGTAAAGATGAGAGTCAGTGAGTTTCTCCGCAGTGCACCATTTCACATAAAAACATTGAATGGCTTTGTTTACATCTCAATCTCTGAATTATGCAGAATTCTGAAACAGTGCTGGAATTCACCTTTAATTTTGAACGCTGTTTTGTACACGCACGGTATGTGTATGTGTGCTGCGACTTCCATCACATTGAAAATGAATCGTTGCATCTGACTCACTTTCAAAGAATCGGTTCCCTAAACTGAATCTCTATAATGCGCAGCATCAACGTTCAATCGCCGCCCTACAGCGTCACAATGCGCCGCGCGACGCCATTGGTTGAAAGGGTTTTCGAAAGATGCGAGCAGATTGGCCGAGCCAGTGTTTGACGCCACTTCTGAATTGTGATTGGTGGAAGACACCGTGCTCGGCACGTTCAAGAACACAACAGTAGTGCTGACTGGTCGCTTTGTTGTCTTCCACTCTGTAACAGGCACTTTAGGAAAAATCACGAAGCTTGCATGGTAGAAACTGTTATCTAGTTAAACAAAGCCATATTAAATCTCCTATAAATTACTGTGAGAAATCAGACCTATAGGGTTTTAATCGATTTCCCATATAATTATTACTTTAAAAAATCATTATAAAACGGAATATTTGGCTAAATATTGGGAAATAGTACATAAAAAGCACCTTGTACACAACAAATGTCATATTTATTGACGTTTATACAAAATTCCAAAAAGTGACCTTTTTTTTTTTTTTTTT
>JAILXH010032134.1:0-10892 GCA_023558415.1 Piaractus mesopotamicus
GCTTGATTTCCTCCTCTTTCTCATAGTTGAAAGAGGAGGAAATCAAGCTCCACTGTTGCTTCAGATCTGAAAAAGTCTACAAGTGTTTTTTGTTTATTCTGACCATTTTGGTGGTCTACCAGGTCTTGCGTGCTTGTTGGGAGTCCCACTTTTTCATCTTTTAACATTTTTTTGAACTTCAGTTTTGGAAAGTCCTATTTTCATACACAGCATTTTATGTGTGTGCATATGTGTGAGTTGTAGGAGGCCTGATTGAGTGAAGTTTACAGATGTGGTTGCTGATGTTTGCATAAAACCCTAAAACAACAGTGCAAAAGATTCTTTGGAGCGCATAAAAGAATCACATGTGGTTCCTTAAAGAACTTTACTGTAGGGGCAGTGCTCATAAGGCTACAAGGTACATACATAAGCCCTTCATGACATACACAAACATTTATAACAAGCATTGTTTGTGGTGGTGTAGCATTTTAAACAGGAAACTCAATGTCATATAGCGAACCAAAACTCATTAGGTTGAAAGGGATTAGCCATGCAACAGTAGCTATAAATGAATGCATATGTGGGCAGAACATAGAAAAGATAATGATGAGATTAAACCCTGAGAAGAAACAATTAGACCTTAGAGACTGTTTCTCTTGGGTGTGTTTATGTGTTGGAACTGTCAGAAAACTGTCTGACCTTACTGACCTCAGTGAAGCCAGGCAGTGGTCAGAGTCAGATCCTCCCTGGGGAGGAAAACAGACCACAGCCAGACTGCGACAGAAAACCTTCAGCATGAAGGTCAGAGACTTTTGACTGTTTAACACTCTGAAAAAAACAAAAAACATCCTGTTTATTTGAGATAGGAGGTAAAGCTGGGTAGTATCAGAACAGTGGAAAAATTGCTCACTTACACATAAGTGTTTTGTCCTTTCCTGGATCCATCTGTGCAAGTTATTATCATTAAGTGTTGTCAAGTTTTTTCCATCTCCTGGCAACCTTATGGTTAATGTTTCTCCAGAATATACTTTATTCTGCTTTGGTCTTCGGGCTTCCGAATGGCTTTTTCACAAGATTGGGCAAAATGTTTTAAAGAGTAGTGATGGATGATTACTGAATACACTGTCCTGAATGTGTTTAGTAATATATTCCTTTACAATGCATAACAATGTACATTTAGAATAAATATTGATAAGGCATATGTGAGACTATTTCTCCCAATACCCCTTGTGCAGGATCCAGTAAAACACTGATGCCAAACTTATCACTCGCAAGTCCACTACTGAGAAAAAAATTAATTTGATTATCACTCAAAAGAAATCAGTAACACTGAGACTAATAATCATCACACTGATTTATCAGTCTACTCAGGGTTTAGCAGAGCTCAGTGACACTGAGATTAAAAACTAATCATCACATTGGTTTATCAATCTACTCAGGCTTTAGCAGAGCTCAGTAACATGAAGATTAACAACTGACTCATCACCCTGATTTTTCAGTCGACTCAGACTGTAGCAGAGCTCAATAATGCTGATATTAATAACTGATCGTCAGATCGTCAGATCGTCAGATAGCAGAGCTCAGTAACTCTGAGATTAACAACTGACCTGCTTATTGATTTGTCAGTCTAAGCAGGCTTTATCAGAGTTCAGTAATGCTTAGATTAACAACTGATGGTCACTTTGATTTATCAGTCTACTCAGTCTTTAGTAGAGTTCGGTAACAGAGATTAATAACTGATTATCACATTGATTTTTCAGTCTAAACAGGCTTTGGCTGAGCTCAGTAACACTGAGATTAACAACTGATCATCACGTTGATTTATCAGTCTACTCAGGATCATCGCACAGATCTTTCAGTCTACTCAATCCTTAGTAGAGTTCAGTAACAGTGAGATGGATAACATCACATTGATTTATCAGTCTACTTAGACTTGAGCTGTTTTTAAATACTTAATAAAGAGCTGTATAACAGTAAACTGTATGTTTTTCATTTAGAGGGTAGGTGTTCATAATGTGTTCTCCTCCTCCTCCTATATTCTGAATACTGCATTTCCAAATGTAACTTAGACTTGGTCCTTTCCAATGAATCAGTTCTTCTCAGAATATGTCCAAAATAAGACAGCTTTACTTTGCTTATCTGGGCCACGAGTGAGAGGTGAGACTTGATTTGATGAAAGATCTATTTGTTTGTTTCTTCGCTGGCCAAGGTGCTCTCAGACGTCTTCACTAACACCAAAGTTCAAAGGCATCATATTGTTCCCGTCTCGCTTGTTTACTGTGCAGCTTTCACGCTCATAAAAAAGCACAGAGAAGACTACAGCCTGGACAGTTCTGATATTTGTTTGTAGAAACAAATCATTGTATTTTGAAGATCTTTAAAAGCTCCTTCATCCTTTCGCTGTTGAGTGCCAATCTCTGTCATATTTCTTGAGTGCTGTACCCTGTGTTGTTAATAACTGATCCAAAAGCTGTCTACCATTTCCAGGTCTTGTTTTCTTTAATGGAAAAGTTTACAGTCTTTCTTGTTGTCATAGCTTTAGTCTTTTTCACATTGAGCTGAAGTCCCATCTTTTCACCTCATTCAAAATTGCCCATAATGTCTACATTTATAAAAGATATTGATAAAACTAATTCCAACAGTTTTCAGCAGCCCTCGAGCCTGTTGGAGAAGCATCTCAGGTGGCTCCCCATGAAGCTACTTGAGAGAATGGCAAGACTGTGTAAAGCTACATCAAAGCAAAGCAAGCTGGAATCTTAAATTAAAGAAGTTTGATTTGTTCAACATTTTGATATCTTTTCTAATCCTTTCATTATGTCCAAACACTTTCTTCATGAATGTTTAAAATGTATCTATGAGAGGCTAGCGCTGCTTCCTTTAATCCTGTAACCCTGGACAAACATTGCCGACCAAAATACTCCTGTCTGACTCAACAAACAAATCCAGGCTAGGCTTGCTTACCAGTTTGACCCAAGCTGACCCAGCCTGACCCAATGACACAGATGTTTACACACACAGCACAGGTGCCAGTGGCAGACGCTATGTGTTGTGTTTAACTGAAATGTGTGCAATAGCAGGGGTCAAAGATTATGGGGATGGCTGACTTTCTAAACATGGAGCACCACTGTGACTGTTCCACATCACCTAACCACTAACTACACCTAACTGTCTAATCAATGTAGAAAGAAAATGGTTTATTGCATTTTTTTTTTTTTTTTTTTTTTACAATGGTTTTGATATAAAGTATGTTGTTTTATTAACTACCAGAAATGACTAGTGAAGTTACACATGTCTTCTGAGTTTTTACATGTATTATGGGTGATGGTAAAATAGTAGTAAATCTGGAAAAAAAATGAATAAATAAAAAATGGGGGACTACTCTGCTTTAGAACACCCTATATGTAGAGTGTGTCTCTGAGGTAAACAATTTGAGTCTCAAATCTACAGTTAAACAACATCCTAGGCATCAGACTGTATTTATATCAATTTCATATAATAGTGTTTTATAAAAGAGCTTTGAGAGGCATTAACCCCGTACATGGCCAGGGCCCTGGGATTTTAAGGGTTTAAATTCATTGGATGTCTGGTTCCTATCACCACCACTATGAACAGGTCTGACTCTGGAAGTTTCTCTAGAATGAAGCATTTCACATGAAGTCACTCTAAATGACTTTGTTTACATCCTGACGATTTAATTATACAGAAGTTTGGAAATCCCAATTTTGGAAATGTTGAAAATTTGTTTCTGTGTGAGCACATCTACTCTTTTATTTCTCTCTCTCTCTCTCTCTCTCTCTCTCTCTCTCTCTCTCTCTCTATCTATCTATCTATCTATCTATCTATCTTGGATGTTCAAAAAAGGCAGACTTGTCAGTGATAAAGTTCAAACTCATTTAATATCAGTCTATAAACAAGTTTGAACACCAATGATAAAGAGAGAGAGAGAAAGAGAAAGAGAGAGTTGGTTTGATTGTTGGGGGTCAGCTGAGGTGAAAGTTTGATGATGATGTGCAGGAAACGTTCAGTTGTTTAAAGCACTGGTGTGTGCTGTGTATGACTAAGCTTGTATAAACTGATGCCTAATGAACAATTTTTAAAAAGTAGCTTAAAATCTTTTTAGCTTAGCTTTTCTAAATTTAACAATTGCTTTGTCTTCAAATATTGTTTTATGAGTTTTTTCCTTGATCTTTTTTTTTTTTAATTATTTTAATCTTTCACTGAACTACACTACATTTTATTTCTTTCAATTTGTTACTATAACAAGTTCAATTCATTTCATATCAATTCTTATTTCTTTTATAATGTTTTAATTCTTATATTTTTTGTTTTTGCTTTTTTGTTTGTTCTTTCACTTTGAAGCTCCATTGTTTTAATAATAATAAAGGTAACACTATTTGGAGTGGTCCTTTTTAGATGATTAATAAACCCTTAACAGAGTATCAGTAACACATCAATAACATATCAGTGAAGTATGTGAAGCATCTGAATACATTGAAGTAAATATCTCAAAGATGTTGATACATTACTTACATTATTTAGATGTATTGTTAATATGCTAATTTCACTATGCAAAACCTAACCTTACCAACTTTACCCAAAACCTAACCCTAACCCTGACCCTAATCCTAATCCTAATCCTAACCTTAACCTCAACCCAATACCTAAGACTAACCATCACGTTTTTAACATGTTACTAAGAGTCTGTGAGTGTTTCATCTAAAAAGAACCCATTTAAAATGAAGTGTCACAAAATAATAATAACAACAACAACAACAACAACAACAACAATAATAATAATAATAATAATACTAGAAAAGAATCAACACATTTTCACAAACAAAATATTTCAAAGTGGAAATGAAAAAGAAGATAAATACAATGGCTTGATCATACTATTAAATAAAAATTAACTAAATAATAAAGACATTTTTTTTTTACAGAAATCATTAGGCCTTCTCTGAATTTCTAGAAGGCCCTAATGCTTCTCAACTAAATAATAATAATGGCACAGAAATAAAAACAGCCTGCTTAATTCTAAGGGATACAGAAAGGCTGCAAAATGGTAATATAAAAATGAATTATGACTGTTTTTATTACACAACAAACAAGCTCTCTGACTGAGAGAGAATTCTTTCTTTCTGAAATATCCTACTGGAAGCAACTCATAACTTGGAGATGGAGTGTGCAGAGTGTCAAGTGAGTGGAGAGGGTTTTTAAAGCCAATCATGTTTTAGTTTTTTTCTGTTTTAACGATTGATTTCTGAAAGAGCAAATCAATAGTGGGCACTGAATTAAATTAGGAGAAGCAGAGAATGAAAGTCAGTGGCTGCACTGAGACTGAACTGTAGTTCATTTTTATGAGACGTGATCAAAGTCACAAGTGCTGGCTTTAATTATGACCTGTCCAGTTCCACACAGCAAGCTTGTTAAAGCCTACCCCTGTTCCCTCCATCTGATAGGATTGTAATCTGAGGAAGCTAATTA
The DNA here is from genome assembly GCA_023558415.1 of Piaractus mesopotamicus. Lineage (NCBI taxonomy): Eukaryota > Metazoa > Chordata > Actinopteri > Characiformes > Serrasalmidae > Piaractus > Piaractus mesopotamicus. Next base: position 5,464 of record JAILXH010032134.1, read on the forward strand.
TTGCTGTTCAAACACAACCATTCATTTACTCTCCAAGGCTCCGAAATTCAGGAACTGTCAATCAAATATTGAGTTTTTTTATTTGCATTGCATTACATTCTTTTGTCAGAAAAAGCAATCAAGGAAACAAAGATAGAAGCTAGGAAAAGAAAGAAGTACTAATATAGAAGCAGGATATAATAAAGTACAGATATCGGAGTGAATGCTACTCTAGTGCTCAAGTGTATGGAGAGCAGACAGGACAGACGGGATCATTTGTACGAGCTGAGGCAGAGAAGGTGAACACTATCTGAGCAGCTCGAGTTACAAACTGTGTCAGCGTTCTCTCAGAGAGACAGAGATGGAGATGGATATACTACTGCATGACCTAGACCCTGTTTCACTCTCACACTCTTCTTTCTGACTCACACCGCTCTCCATCACACCACTTCTCCACCATGTAGGCTGAGTTCATGGTCAGATAAAACTAAATCTAAAATTAATATATATATATTAATATATTATAATAATAATATAATATATATTAATATTAATATATTATAATAATAATATATAAATATAAATAATATATAATATATAAAATATAATAATATATTAAAATTAATATATGTTGTGTTCGGACTGCCGTTATGATCATCCTGGGTGACCAGCTAAACCATCACCAGACCAGCATAAACCAACTCAAACCCCCTTAGACCAACATGGAATTCAGGAATTCAGCAAGTAACATAAAAATCCATGGTATGGCTCAACTTGACTCAACTCTACTTGCTTTTGGTACCAGCTGCTTCGTTTTCCACTGCACATATGGTACCCCTTCAATGTAGCTGGTCGTCATAGCGATGCCACATGAAACTGCTGTGACGTAAAGGAGACAAATTCTGGTTGCTCAAAGGTAACGCAAAAGGGTATACTAACCTGGTAAAAAGTGCGTTTAGGATGATAATGACGATCCTCCCTGAGCAATCAGTAGTCTGCAGTTTTTCCCCTACACCTTTTGATATTGGCAGAGCTCACTTGGAACCTCAATAGAGGTGATACCAAAATAATCCCAGATACTAGGTAAGTAGGTGAGTAGAATCAAGTCGAGTTCAGCTGGTACCATGTGGTGGAAAAGAAGCTTTATTGTTAGCTTGTTGAACTTAATGGGAAACTCACTGGTAATCAAAATATTTACATTTATTGTGTGTTATTTATATAAAATTATATTTTGTATGCTTGTCAAAGGCCACACTGTTGTTTTTTGATTGTGCAGTAGAGGCCTTTAGGGATGAACATCTGGTTGATAGGCTAATCAAAAGTTCATAGGTGTCATAGTTTATAGTTTATTTTTGCACAATTTAAAATAAGCACAAATAGACTAAGATAACATGCAGGGAGAGGCAAAAAACCTGATATAAAGCCTCCAATTAAATAACAATAAAATTACACAATATAATAGAAATTTACAAGATAATACACAACACAATAATGACATTAAACAAACATCAAATGATTTAAATATTAGCATCGACATAAGACATAAAACAAAAACACATGAATATGTCAGCTTTATGTTTGCTAGTTAGCTATGTCAACATTGTAAAACTACTTGCTAGCATAGTATGGCTGAAATTAAGGCATAACCCACAGGCAAGAAAGCAGCAAGTGTACTGTGGAAAAGGACTTTAGGATCCGTGACACAACGTGAATAGGATAAGGCAGCCGAGTTCACATGAGGATGAGACTGGGCGACTGTATTAGAGTGAGATATAACCGCACCACCATCCCACCTGGCAAAACTACACCGTACCACAGCAAATTTTGCTAACAACTGTGGTAAAGCAACTTCCCCAGAGGCAGAAACGAGACAGAATTCACTCTCCAGCTTTTGGCCTACAGTAGCATTATCCCCCTGCTCTCTTTCAGATATTATTAGTAGTCATATGTCCAGATGCCAGTGGTTTGGTGTTGAATATCCCACTCAAGGGCACAGCTAGGATCACTGATCTCCACTGATCTCTTGCATCATATAAAAGAGTTAGAAACACACAGAGTCTCTCTTTCTCTTTCTCTCAAGTGAATTAACTCTTACTGCAGACATCTTAAAGCTGTCATAGCTAAAAAAAAGTACCAATGTTATTTATGGTGTCTAATACTTTGTAATCAAATATTTAAACATGTTTTTTTTTTTAAGCTTATGAATAAATCTTTTTTTGTTAATATTTATGAGTATGAACTCAAAATATGTTTTGTGTGTACATTTGAAGTGGATCTATGCACTAAAAGTATATTAAATAACAAAACCAACTCATTCAATGTCCGAATACCTGTTTCCCCTCATGGTATATCAGTCTTAAAGGCACAGTAACAAAAACAGCCTGTGAAATTTGTCCTTTTTGACAACACAAAATACTATACATGGACTATGGAAAAAATAACAAAATACAAGAAACATTAAAATATTGGCCCTCAGGATAAATAATAATAAGCTTTAGACCCCTTAGGACTTTTAGACCCCACTTCCTGTCCCCATAAACTATAGTCGTTTACAGTAAAAGGTTACAGTTTACAGGATGCCTATAAGATACTTAGGGATCTGGTAGGACAGGGCTTGTGTGTTACAGTGTGTGAGTGTGTAGTCTCAGGTGATTTGCTGCTCAACTGGTGAAGGGCAAACCGACTGTCCTGATTGTAAAGAAGGGTAAGTGCTAGGTCACTCTGTTCCTGACAATTTATTTCTGATTAGAAACATAATAGATTTCTTGTTCTACACTTGTATTGAACATGGTGATTCACTGTGCAGTGTTGCTTGCATAGAAGAGTTATCAGAAAAAAGTCCACAATTGCCAAAGTATGCAAAATAACTTCTAGATAAGCTAGGGGCATTTTTGGAAATAAGTTATGTGGACTGATGAAGTAAAATAGGACTCTGTTTGGAGAAAAAAAAGGAGCAGAATTTGATGAAAAGAACACCCTGCCAGCTGTTAAAGCACAGGGGTGGGTCTATAATATTTTAGGGTTGTGTGGCAGCCAGTACAGGAAACATTGCACAGGTAGATGGAAGAATGGATTTCACTAAATGTCAGCAAATTGCAGAAACAAATGTGCCACAGTCAGGCAAGAAAATGAAGCTTTCAAGAGGCTGCCCAAGAACATCATAGACCTAGATGCAAGTAGAAGCTAGTAGCTAGTTCTGCAAGGAAGAGTGGGTGAGCTTTACTTAGACATAAATAGAAAGACTCCTAGCTGACTACAAAAGTATTTGCATGTTGTATTATTTGCCAAAGAGGTATTACTAATTACTGACTCAGTAGAGTGTCCAAACTTTTTTTTAAATGCCACAATTACTAATTTTTTTTCTGTTTAAATCAAATATGAAGTAAATTTGCATTAACATTAACACAAGAGATTTTTTATTTAATAATTTGTTGTAGAAGTTGAGCTTACTTATTTTCACTTCAAAAAGCAACAAAATAAGGGGTGCCCAAACTTTTGCATAAAACTGTAATTGTGTATTTTAGACAAAATGACATGCTAATGCTATATTTGCCTTATTGTGAAACATGATTAGCCAGTGTCTCTGAATAATAGTGCATGCCATATGCTGTAAATTAAATTTTGTTCAGCTTCAGGTTGATCTTTTTTCCCTTTAAGTCCTGCTACCCAAACGGTCTGTAAACGACCTGCAGAGGAGAATGATTCCTCTTGGTTCCTCTCAGTGTTTCTTCCACATGCTCTTAGAGTGTTTTGCTGCTACTGCTACATTACCTTGATGATGCTCATTAAGAAGCTGGACATTTCTGGAAAGCTGTGTTTCTTCAAGTTTGGTTGACTTACATGGCAGTAGGTTATGACCCAGAGGCAGATGGCCTTTCTGAGACTGTGGCTTTAATAAGGCTTTATTCCCTCTCTGATCAATAGAGACACCCTCTCTGATTCTTCCATGACCTTGTCCTCTTTTGACCATCCATACAGTACTAGTCAAATGTTTAAACAGGCCTACTCATTCGTTCCACTTAAGATGTAGTTTATCAGCCAAGAGTCTAAATTTTGCTTTTTTAGTTTAAACTGGAGCAGCGAGGCTAACATTGCTAACAAACAATAGAACTCAATAGTCACCCAAAGTAGCCCAAATCATTTCTGTAAAAATACATCACCAAAACTTCTTTTAACTTGCTCAGACTACATCCAGGTCTTCATTAAGGTCACACAGACTTGTCAATGTGGTTTAGAACTCAATATGACTTACTGTGAGCTATTAAAATGAGGAAGCCCAGCGTTATCTGCAGTTATTGTCCACTACTTTGTTTGGCAAATCAGTGCTTCATTATGTTACATAAAGTGTACTGGTGATGCAGTTCAACAAATCTATGCAATGACTTGGGGCCAAACTATGTTCTTTTAACAATATAGACTGTATGTACCTCTAACAATAGAACATTTAAGTAACATCACAGTTGTGATGATCTGCAGTGACCACAGCCATGATAATACATAACAAACTTTGATTTCAGCATCTTAGAATAACAACATAGACATCAAAACTACTAAAAATTAAGACAAATACAATTATGTGGTTACCAAAAAAGTGTCAAAATGCTCTGTTGTCAGTTCTTTTAAAGTAGCCGCATTTGCTTTGATGAAGCTTTTCACACTCTTACCATTCTCTGACAATGCTGTTGGGGGTGTCAGGTCTGTTCAGACCACTGACTTCTGTATTATATTCCTACATTCATTATCATTTAAACTCAAAAAAGCTTTTAGCTCAAGCGTCCAGATGCTCAATCAGCTAAACTCTATCTAGAGACAGGGAAAGGGAACAGAGGCACTGATCCGCCAGCCTCAATAAGAGCTTATACGGATGACGTAACTGTGACAGTCCTGAATGGGGTGGACTTTCTGTTGCGGCGTGTCAGTGACACAGTTACACAGCAATTTCCCACAGTCTCTGCTGTCTGGATTATAAATACCCACATGCACTTATAGTATTGAGTCTGAGCGGATCACATGAGAGAGAGAAATAGAGAGCGAGAGAGAGAGAGTTCCAGTTAAATGCCTGTGGTTAAGCAGTAGCATACCTACAGTGTATATTGCTTGTGGAAATTTGACACTCGTAGGTGTGCACAGGAACTCTCCCATTGGAATCAGTATCCTTTTACTGGCCGCTTACATATTCAAGGATTTTGTCTTGGGGAAATTCAAGTTTATGTGAATGGACAATACAGAAGTACAACATGCATGCATATACATGAAAAGTGTAACATCACTTATTGTGTATTTGGGACTACTTGGATCATGAGAAGCAGAAAATGCAACCAACTTCTAAGAATGAACTTTGAAGTTGTGGAAAAAACATTTTTTGAAATGTTTCTTTTTTTTAAAACAAAAAGAACAGGAATAAAGACAAATGGTGGACACTCTAAATACTTAAATTAGATATTGTATAT
>JAILXH010032301.1:0-21169 GCA_023558415.1 Piaractus mesopotamicus
ATATATATATATATATTTTTTTTTTTGGATTGCATCGAGTTTTCCCCGATTTTCTCCCCAGTTTAGTCGTCTCCAAGTCCACCCACTAGTTAGGACTTCCCCATTCACATGATACTACTAGCCGAACGCGCTCAGAGGATAGCGCCAACCCCAGATCTGTTGCGTCAGCTGACAGACACCTGCGCTGACTAGCATCGCGTTAGGTGATGGGGGGAGAAGTGGGGGGCCATCCTACCCACCCAGAGAGAGCGAGGCCAATTATGCTCTCTTGGTCTCCCGGCCACGAATGGCTGTAGCATCACCAGGGATCGGACTTGCGATCTTGTGATAATAGGGTCAACACTTAGACGGTTGCACCACTCAGGAGCCCCCCAGTAATGAATTCTGAATGTGTAACTTATTATTTAGGTAGGTTTTTGTCAAATTATGTTTTCACAAACATCCTCTGTGTGCCACCAAAACAGCTCTGATCTGCCAAAGCATGGTCTCAAGATCTCGTAAGGTAAACCGGCACCAGGACATTAGCAGAAAACCCTTTCCTGTAAGCTGTGAGGTGCAGCTGCCGCAGATTGGACTTCTTGTTGCAGCTCATCCTACAGATCATTGCCTTTAATGAGATCTAGGCAGTTTGGAGGACAGGGCAAGACCTTGAACTCTTTGTCATGTTCCTCAGATGTGCGTTCCCAAACAATGTGCGCAGTGTGGTAGGGCGCATCATCCTGCAGAAAGAAGCCACTGCCATCAGGGAATACCATTTCCATGAAGGGGTGTACCTAGTCCGCAACCATGATTATGTAGGTGGCACATGTCAAATTGACATCCAAAGGAATGCCTGGACCCAGGGTTTTCCAGCAGAGCACTGCCTAGAGCATCACACCATCCACTTGCTTGTCTTCTTCCCACAGTGCCTACTGGTGCCATAATTTCCCCAGGGCACCCCGCAGCAAGGTGCAAAGCACTGTGTGGTTTGGCCGTAACAATTTGGCCCTTGTTAAAGTCACTCAGGTCTTCACACCTGCCTATTTCTCCAACATCCAACACATCAACTATGGTAACGATAATCATCATTATTTGCTTCATCTGTGAGTGGTTATCATGTTTTGGCTCATTGGTGTAACTTCATTATGCAGTGGTCACCAACCCTCCTCCTGGAGACATTTTTTTTCCTCAGAGGTTAGTTCCAATCTTACATGCTGCCCCCACTCACGTAACACTGGTGCATCTGTTTCAGCTTTTGCACACTGCTGGTAACCACTGCTGTAACCTCCTGCATGGTTACCAGCATGACTCTTTGCAAGGGTGGGAGACATGGCAAAAATACAATATCATGATCTTTAAAGACATTTTCATGAGAGTGAGGTTTGCAAATGAACAAATCACACCAACAAAACTACATTTAAACATGGCTATGAAAAACTAAATGATTAAATAATGTTTTTCTAATTTAATGTTTAAGAAGGATCAACGTTATCACGATGTATTTTTTTTACAATACAGCATATTGTAATATTACCCACCACTTCTGTTGGCCAAATTAACTCAGAAAGTAAATGATGGTGAAATTGTGTTATGTGAAGGGAACTGCCTGAGCGAGCTGCCCTCGTCTGTGGGGTGCATGAGCAGTCTACGCACGCTGGACTTGAGTGAGAACAACATCAGAGAGCTGCCCAAAGAACTGGCCAATGTCCGTACGCTGGAGGTAAGATTGAAGCTATGTTCACGTTATAATCCTTATTGTTCAGTTCCCATTTTTCACAGCAGATTTTTCTGCTCTGATGGTTAACATTTGTGTCTAGAATTGACCCATATCTGCTATTAGTATGAACAAAACTCTGCCCCGAAAGGACCTGGATAAAAATATGAATCTCTAATGTCACGTGAATAATCCAAATGTGCCAAGAACAATAACAGCAATTTAATGAATTACTAGCCAAGTTTGTTAAATGACAATCTGGCATTGATTATTTGTTCTGAACAGTTCAGCTATTCAATAGAACCACATATGAATGGCTGCCTTTATGATTGCTAGATTCAAATGGCAAAAACACAATTTTTGTCCTAGTGTGACACAGATTTTTCAGAGCTGTGTGAACACAAAAATCTGATCTTTTTAAATCAGATTTGATTGACTTTTGTATTGGGTCCTAGGTCGGTTATAGATGAATATGTGGAGCTTGTTGGACGTCCTATTCAATAACCATAAGCATTTATAAGAAGTTGCCACCCCGCCATTTTGCAATTATTAGTCTCCACCCTTCTGGGAAGGCTTTGCAGATTTTGGAATGTGTCTGTGAGAATTGTGCCCATTCAGTCAAAGGAGCATTTGTGTGAGGTCAGGCCCTGATGTTGGATGAGAAAGGCCTGGCTCACAATCGACATTCTGATTCATTCTAAATGTGTTCAGTGGGGTTGAGATCAGGGCTTTGTGGAGGCCACTGGAGTTCTTCCACACCAAACTTGGAAAACTATGTCTTTCTAGTCCTTGCTTTGAGCACAGGGGCACAGTCATGCTGAAACAGGAAAAGGCCTTACCCAAACTGTTGCCACAAAGTTGGAAGCACATAGTTGTCTGAAATGTTTTTGTGTGCTGTAGCCTTAACATTACCCTTCACTGAACATCCCTCCTTCACCAAACTTTACCCAGATTTGTCGATGAGTCTGCCAGATTGTCAACCATAATTCATCCCTCTAGAGAACACGTTTCAACTGCTCCCAGCATCCATTGGCAGTGTGTTTTACACCACTCCAGCCAACGCTTGGCATTGCGAATAATGATCTTAGGCTTGTTTGCAGTTACTCAGACATGGAAAACCATTTCATTAAGCTCCCGCCTTTGTGCCAATGTCCTGAAGCTCCCGACGCATTTTTTGTGCTGATGTGCTGATAGCAGTTGAGAACGTTTCCCCCGACTCTGCATGCAGTCGTTACATTGTCATATCCAGTGTGATCCACATGGCAGTAGTGGCTCAACTGAAATTAGTAGCAGTGATACTGTAGTTATAAAACCATTAATGCATGTGGCCCGTTTCACCTTCTGTACCTAATCATGAACAGTTGATGAGCCGATCAGAGCAAAGAATATTTGTGGTAAAGGCTTTCATGCTGTTTTGTTCATTTGTTGTTGATGATGTTTGTGGACCATTCACATGATGGTAGTGATTTGGATTTGTTCATGCTCGTCCACGTAACTAAATCCTTATCTACTAAACTAAATGTTTTATCTCTTGATCTGGTATATATTGTTGTCTTGACACTTAATTTGGTTCCCTTTGCTGGCATACTTATACACAGCAGTGAAACGAAAGTTATTGAGCTTACATTCTCTGTTTGAGGGACTTCCATAATTCATGCAAAGCACAGAAATTCATTTTTTTTAAAAAAAAAACTATTTTTCTGTAAACTGTTAAGTGTTGCTGTCTTGGTGTCTACTGTTTGCTCTTCAGTTTTGACATCATATGAAAGGAGTCTATTCATCTTCGGGAAAGATAGATGACAGCTGTGTTTGTTGAATAAGTGTGCTGGTTGAATAAGTGTTCTTTTGCGTGTGAACGTGATTTGTTCAGATTAATGTCAGATACATGCCACATTAAAAAGATAATGTGAACAACCAAACTGAAAACGGATTTGGGCCGTTTTTACTTGCAGTCTGAAAGTAGCTTTATGCACACACAAATGTGAACTCTTGGGGCAAAAATTGGATCTGAGTGAAAAATATGAATTGAGCAATAAGGCCTGTAATGTGGTTGTAGCCTGATTGTAGATCTGAATTGAAAATATTTGATCTGTGTTACATTAAGGCAAAAAGTTGTACTTCAACCTGATAATTTGACCTTAGCCTAAGACCTGTTTAAGCACAGGCATGCCTTTGGTCTATGTGCTGGATGTATTTGGTACAGGATGTTTGTATTGAAGTGTTATTGTTAAAGCTAGGCCAAGCTCAAGGTCTCTTTAGTTAAGAGACAGCCAAAAAATACCAGTGAAGAATCTTCTGTTGGTTTGTGTCTGTGTGTAGAGCCTGACTCTGGATGCATGTGTTATGAACTACCCACCTGCCTCAGTCTGTACAGCGGGCACAGAAGAGATCCAGAGCTACCTGTGCTCAGGTAAGGATCCCATTTCAATATCCAGACACACCTTGTAATTACTGAATCAGTTACATTAATGTGCAGTGAAACTGTGTTCTCTGGAGTGATAGGCACCATTCAGTATCGTTGCGATGAGTTGGAGTGGGGTTTGTGATCCAGAACTAATCATATCACTACATGACTTCACCAAGGATCTTTTGCCTGAATGCAATTAAATCTTCACAGCAAAGTTTCAACATCTAGTGTAAAGCCTTTCCAGTAGAGTCTTGTTACTGCAGTAAAGGGAAATAAACTCCCTATTAAACCCTCATTTCAGAAGAACCATTGATAAGCAGGTGTCTACAAATTTTCAGACATATTTGTATATGAAAGTAGATAAATATTTTGTATTTCTATTTTAAATTTCAAAATGGTTTTGAACAACATACATTCGATGGTATGCATTAAGTATACAGATGACCCAACTTTTAACTGGTACTGGAGCATCTTTTGCACTGTTGTTCTGACTTTTTATCTAATTGCAAACACATTGTAGAGGTGCAGTCAGTATGACTGATTAGTGATGTGGTTTTGCAGAGTTGGGTGTGGAGTACTGTCCTCCCTCTCAGTACCTGCTGCCTGTACTGGAGAATGATGACAGCAAGCAGAATGCTGACTGTGTGGATGGCGAGGATATAGCCTGGCAGGTAAGAGTCCAGCAGCTTCAGCTGCACAATGTATCGAAAGTTCAAATTTTTCTCAGTACTTGCAATGCAGAAAACAATTAGTTTCAATACGTTTAATACTTTATTTAAAACCTTTCCATTCTGTTCTTTAAAAAGTTTCTCAAGAATCTTTCCATTATAATTTATTTTGAAAGAATCCACCACTAAAAGGTTCTTTAGGGCAGCAATTCTCAATTTTTATTTTTTTTTTTTAGCCTAAGGCCCCATTTGTGGATAGTAAGTGCCACCGCGACCCTCCTTGGTACCACTTTTTTTCTGGAAACACAGCCATTAACCATTTAGGAGCCTTGATTTTTGAGAGTCTATATGCAAATCAGATTGAGCGTGCTAATTTGGATGGGCATTTTCATTTACATATCTAACACAAACAGGTAAAGAGATTTATCCAAGAGTGTGACATTATGCTCTTTATTAATATAAAATACAACCCATTTTGTGTTGGTTTTAAACACAGTATGATGAAGGTCAGGATATATTGCTTTGCTTTATCTCACTGTTAATCTTCCCAGCTGAACATGTTGAATGAGGTCTTGACGTGTAAATATTTTCCTGTGTATACTTTTCTGTTTTTAAATTTTTGTTGTAGTATTGTTTGGTGTCAAGCATTGTGATACTACGTTGGGTATCTGTATTAAATCTTTATTAAAATTTTAGCAACATCTGTTTACACTGCCTTGTTTGTTACACCTGTGTATTTCGTATATTTTTAAAAACATTGGATAGACATCCCTAGCATGTGAAATAAGGGTTTATGTCCAAGATCCAAGATGTTTGAACACAATAAATTTCAAATAGACTTGCTTATATAGTTTCTGACACACTGGTGTCTATAAAAATGGATAAAGTACATTATGTACAAAAAGTAGTAGCAGCTGTCTTGAAGCCTGAGTTTTGTGCTTACTTTTGTCAGTTTTTATCACTAACAGCGTAAACAGTATCAGAAAACACATAACCCAGTCTATATGAGATTGCTTAACAGTTAAACTGGTTTGAGGCGAGTATGTGATGATTAGGCATGTGTAATTGGTAGACTATATGTTTCCATTGTTGTTTAGCTACATTAGCATTGCAGCTCCAGCACCAAACTAAAGAAGCAAAATTCAGACACCAAACTTGTCTTGGCTGTTTGACTAGATTTGGGGTAAGAAGGAAAATTGGGGTGAAAATATAAGAGACAGGGAATTGCTTTGTATATGGTACGATTTTTGGCAACTGGTTTGATATCAAGTCTTCATTTTGCAGAGCAAATTCATGGATTATGAGAAGAGAAAGGTATGTTGGATTAGTCTTAAATGATTCATTGTTAAGTGTTGGAATGCTTTGACTCTTTAGATCTCTCCCTTTGTCTCTCTTGCTGGCTGTATCAGGAGCAGAAGCAGTTGGAGAAGCTGAACTTTGAGAAAGAACTGGAAGAAAAGCAGAGAGAACAAGCGCAGCTCCTCGTCCTCAGCAACTCCCGCAAAGAGGGCATGCTGCTGTCCGTCAAACTGGTATCCACAGTAACTGCTGATACGTACACCATTAAAAGTTTTGGATCACCTAGTTTTTTTTATAGTGCATTTAATACAAATGAGCATTATCAGTTTGCAGTAATTTAATATAGTACAGATGAATCATGTTTACTCTTATTAAGCTGCTTTAAATAATCATGTGTGAAAGAAAATATTATTTAGGGAAAACTTATTCTTCATACCATGGAAGACATTTTGAGTTTTGCAGAATATAACCAAAGTATAAATAAACATATGTTTTATGTTGACTAAACTTTTGTGGCTATTTTTTTTACTTAATTTAAAAAAGACAGTAGGGTTTCAACATGTCATGTTTAGACCCCTAATAAGACACACTTTTGATTGGTAGTTCATATAAAATTGTTAGCTATATAATTACTTTAGAGCTGTGTGTGTCTCAGGAGCAGGAGCGTTTGGAGAAGGACATGTGTCAGCAGCAGAAAGCCCAGGAGGCTGAGAGGCAGAGGGTGCTGGAGAAAGTCCGGCAGGCGGAGACCAGCCTAGCTACCCGCATTGCCAACCTGCTGCTGGACAACAAACGGTGAGGGAATGGTATGGTTGGATGGGAATGAGGAATATCTTTTTTAATTTCAGTTTCATTTGCTAATTCTAAAAATATTGAGCAATATTACAAGTGCTGTCTTGTGAAACTGAGCTGATTATTAACAACCTTAGGCTTAGTATTAGGTTTAGGTTTTCGATTAAAGTCAGGTTGAGGCTTAGGGGATCCAGACTTTGAATCCAGTTTCTGGTCCTAGATTTTGTAATCACTGATAGGTATAATGCTAGATGCCCAGTTGCTTACATAACAGTTCAGTTAACCACCAGTGATTTCAAAATCTGGAGCCAGAAACTGTATTCAAAGAAATGTTAAGTTAGTTAGGTAAATGTTAGTGAAAGACAAAGTGAGCATTTGCAAAGCATATATACTGAAAAATCAAAGTAAAGTGTTACTTATAAGAATTGCAGAATAGGAACTGAACAATATTGTTTGGGAGTCATTTCAATATTTTAGGTTCTTGCAACAAGTACTGCAAAAAAAAATTGAAAATGAATCTAATTATTTGTAGTTTAATAATCCAGTCAGGGCTGCATGATAAGTATGAAATACCATATTGCAATATACTGTAGCTTTCAAAATATTGAAAACACTTTAGTAAACCCATGATGTGATGTAATCAAGGATTGGCCAGTATGCTCACAGCACACAGTAAAACATATTGCACGCTTCTGTGATCTCATTACCTTGTTATATTATAGGGCATTGTCATGCTAACAGTTACACACAATATATTGTCCAGCACTAGATGTGAATCTCAAAATGCATGCATACTTGCGTTTACAGCCAAGCAAAGAGCGCTGAGTTTCTGCAGGCTCTGGAAGAAGACCGGTAAGTACAGACTGCAGCCTATTGATCCTGGCTTTGGCATAGACAGCATGTGCATTATCATTTATCCACTCTAAATGGCCCCTTTTAAGATAACCTGGTTATAAAGATTTCTCTCTCTCTCACTCACACAAACTCACAAAAACACACACAGAATGCATTAAGCCACTGTCACTGGTCCATGATCTAAGAGACTGAATATCTCATATCTATTTCTAGATTCACCTATTATGATTCATCATCTAGGCGGCATTTAGCATCTTTTCATGCTATAGATTGTAGCATGACGAAGGACAAGGCTAATCCCTAAGTTGCGTAGTAATAGATTTTGTTTTGAAAAGACGTTTTCCTTCACTGTAAATCAGGAGCGTCTTTTTTTAGTATTTCACATGATAGTAATGCATATTTTAATTCATTCTGGTTTGTCTTATAATAAGAGACTGATGGACACACCCAGTGTATTTATATATACACATTTTTTATATGTGCACACACACGCACACACACATATTGCATTAATAAGTAGATGTACAGGTGTTAGAGTGTATACTTCTTATAAATCAGTTTAGACCATTTTTAATGTTTGGTAATTTTTTAAACCTCTGATTACTCAGTTAATTGACAAAATAGTCTCTAGATCACTCAATTACTACTTTAAGTCATTATTAAAATAACTTTTGTCTGTCTAAAGAATTCGTATGGAACACCTTACTGCCATCACACAGGAAGAAGCAAACTCTTTGAGGAAGAGAGAAGTAGCAGGTGAGCATGGGACATGTAGTTTATTTATTATTTTATGTTATTATTTTAAAGAAAGGACAAAAATATTATCTTAAAACGATGATTCAGCCAAATGTGGTTAATCAGCTAAAACATGTTTGGCATCCAAAGTTCGTTTCTGTAGTTTTGCTCTGGAGCTACAAGGCTAATGTAGCTAAAAAGCAATGGAAACTTATAGCCACTGCCATACATAACACAACACTCCTATTCTTTATAGATGTGTCTAGCTCACAGTAATAACTCATGCTGTGTCTATAGTTGCCATGCAGACCATGTTATCTGAGAGCTACTCAATGAGGTTACTGCAGGAGGCTAGTGAGACCAGGAGGCAGAGCATGATGTCTGAAGCCTGCAAAAGGTACAATACAAACAAATTTCACTGGCTGTGTTTACATGCAAAGATTTTTGCCAATCAGATTACAGATTAAGACTGAGGTGTTTATATGCACAATCTATTCAACAATTTGATGGAAAATCTTCGTTTATATGCGCACTACAAGTAATCCGATGCAAAATGACGCGCATGCGTGGAGTAGCGCATAGAGTAAACGTGAGATGAGCGTGAGATGAGTTTCCAGTTGGCGCGCTTGCGTTTTAATTGCTTTAAAATGATGTGAGACTCAGAAAAATTTCACATGTACTTATAAAGGAAGCGGCGGGAGGAAGACGTCGTGTTCTGAGACAGATAAGCTGGACGTCCGTCCCACCGCCGTCTTTTAAAGATCAGAGCATAAACTTCGTCTGCTCTGCAGACCAGTTTCTCTTCCCGCCATGCTGAAAGGTATAAACTTTCGCCATGACGCGACGCACATGCGCAGAACATACTTAGACGTTCCGATTGTATTGTAATCGGATTCAGGCGTTTACATGGCTATTATTCCTCTATTTAACGGATTATTTAGAAGTTTACCCACCTCCTTCAATCGGATAGAAATTGTATTCCGAATGGCCTCAGTCGGACTAGACTATTCCGATTGAGGTGTTTACATGGACGTGTTCTATTCCGATTGAGCTATTAGTCGGATTATTAACGGATTATCAGGCTGCATGTAAACGTGGCTACTGTCAGATTTATACAAAAATAACTTTTTTTTAAATGTCCGACTCTGGATATATCTCTTTCTCTCTAGCATGGAGACTTTGGACAAGAAGTTTGAGCATGTGCTGGCCCTGCAGCAGCTAGATAAAAGCAAAGCCATTAGCCAGATCCTTCAGGAGGTAAAGAACCTTCCAGTAAAGTAATGTATTCAGAGAGTGTGCTCCAGTATTTCTTTTTCTTTTTTTCTTTTTTGCCAAATTGTTGCTTTCTTTTATAAAGGAGAGTATGACCCTGTGGAACTTGTTCTTTGCTTTGTCCTATAGGAGGAGATGCAGAAGGCAGCCTTTGAAGCTCTGCAGCTCCAAAAAGACAGTGTGCACGGCTACATCCGCAATCAGGTAGATACAACTGGAAATAGCCTTAAAGCGATAGTTTGCCAAAACTGAATAAATACAGTTTTCCCCTTAGCCCAAATATAGTTGATCAGCCAAGACATGTTTGGTGACTGAAATTTGAAATTTGCTTATTTCATTTGCACTGGAACTACAAGGCCATTGTAGCTAAAGAGTAATAAAAGCTTGTCACTGAGATAAATACTTTTATCTGTAAAAATTGTTGGAAAAAACTACTGCTACTAAAGGGCTATTTGATTTTTTGTTAAACCATTGTTTTAAGGTTTACGACCAGATGTCAGCTCACAGAGGCTTTTATATCTGCTTTACTTGATTTTGCCTGATTATGGCCTCTTAATATCGATAGGGGCAGAGCTGACTAGAATGGAATTCACATGGCTACAAAATCAGGCAAGATCAGGGAACGTAGATAAGAAAGTTTCATTCAACTATTCGGACACAGCCAGAGACTGAGCAGAACTAATAGAGTAAACACAACCTGGCTAGAATGACTACGTTATCCTGCTACACATTTAAACATATTCACATCCATTGGCTTACAGTGTTGAGGTAGATATAAACAAGGGCTTTAGAAATGAAATGCTCAGAGATCATTTCCATTACAAATATTCTGTTTCTTCTTTTTCTTCTTTTGATTTGGCTAGCTTTTTCAGTCCACCCCTTCTGCTTACCACCGCCAGTGCAGTGCTCATATTGCTCAGACATTACTGGTGGCTGTTCTGTTCTGTTTTTTGGCTCCATCGGGCCCATTCACCCTCCCTGTGTCTCCATGTCTCTAGATTAAGCTAATTGAGGCAGAATTAATGCAGCTGACAAAGCTGGAGGTTAAAAGGAAGAATCTGGATTCAGAGAACTTGCAGGTATGTTTGGAAAGTAGGTGCTGTGGTGGCTTCATCCAGGGGTGTGGGAAGGTGTTCTGAGTTGGGGTTCTGAAATTTTAAGCAGCATATGTACAGCATATACATGCCCTCATGAAAATATATGCTTTTCTCTTTTTTTTTTTGGATAATTTACATGAAATAGGTGATGCAACTATGTTCACATATAATTGACTCATCAAACCGTGGTTGCACACACTGCTCACACTAAACAAACTGTATGCACGTGATCTGAGTGGTGATCAATCAGACTTTTGAACCGTGGCACAGAAACTGTGTAACACCCAAGGTTAAGCTACACACTGAAAATTAAATACCTGAATGCATATGAGCGGGACATATAATGGTTGGAAAATAAGTATATTCAAAATGTGGCACATAGTTGTTTAAAAAACAATGTTACGCTGCTTTGGGTCACAGGACTAGTCTGCAACTCTGCATACACTCTTACATGCTTGTATTTTAGCAACACATCCCCAAAGCAGCCAACAGTTGGTGAGGGAAATGTTTTGGCTCACTAGAATGAAAATGCACAGCTACTGCATGTTTTGAAAGTATATAAAAAACCATAAAATGAAAATAATATAAACTCTGGCCTAAAACACTTGTGTTGTTCAGTAAGCACTTGTGTTGTTCAGTAAGGGATGTGGAGCTCTATATAACTGTTTTACTTTTCAGTTGTTTTGTTTCAATGAAGATTAGGGGTGTAAATCTTAAATTCAGTTGTGATTCAGAAAATGTTTGAATATTATCACAAAATCTCAAACTTCATCATGATTTGATTTGATTTAAATAAACATATTGTAACTAAACATATTCTTGTTATTATTATACTATTATATTAACATTAAATAATGTATTAAAATTGGTTATTAATATAATCAATGTATAATGTATAAATATGTGATATTAGTTTGTTACTTATTATTATTTAAAAATATATTGAATGCACAAATGTGAAGAGATATTTACACATTTGTGGAATATGCAGTACTGTGCAAAAGTTTTAGGCATCTTAGAAAATTATTATTTAAAAGCTGTTTATTTAGGCAGTATGCATTTATTTGCATACATAAAAACTCACATATTACACTTAATACAAATAACATTAATAAAGTAAATGTTGGTTTTAAGTATGTCAGTGTGTTTGCTTAACCATTTCCATACCTCTCCTTGTGGAGTTATCATCTAGTTCTCGGTTTGGCTAATCAGTACTTCGTTACGTTAAATCAGATGTGCTTGTGATGTAATTGAACCAACCCATGCAATGACTGGAGTAGTGTCCACGAGAAATCTGGAACCAAACTAGCTCACATCAACTACTTTTCAAAATTAGAAATTTTGGGTTTTTTTATGGTATTTATTTTTATTTGCATTTATTCTAAAGATATATGATGTTTTTACTGGCAAAAACAGTTATTTTCAATATAAATGGTTTAAACCATAATGTTCAGGTGCCTACAACTTTTGTACAGTACTGTACATAATAAAAACAATACACCAAGCCCTTTTTTAAAATCAGTATAAATTTGTTTTAAATATCTGAGAATTTTATTTTGGCCAAAACTAAATGAGTGCATAAATATTATTCCAAATTATTCCACAATTGGTCCACTTGACTCACCGCCTTCAGATTGATGCATCACGATGCATCTGCGCATTTTTACACCCCTAGTAAAAAATTCTAGAATTTGTAGATGAGTTGCATCAGGTTCCCTGACCATTTTTCGCTTCCATCAATATTTTTGTTCTTTTTGACATGTTCTTCTGCTTCTGTCACTATCCACCTGGCACCATATTTACCAAGCCAAGTTGTATTTTTTTTATTCTTATTGACCTCAGTTTCTTCATTTTGTTGTGACAGGAAGTGTTGGCAGAGCAGAGGACAGCTCTGACAGACATGCTGCAGCAGTTGCTGAAGCAGAAGGACCAGAGAGAGATGGAGCTTAAGCAGATCTTGGTAAGGGGAATTCCACCGATTTTTCTACATTTCTGCATAATTGAGTGGTTGAGATGTAAATAAAATTATTGTAAACAATGAAAACAGATTGGATAACAATGTAAAACCATGTCTCAGGCATCAGGCGGCATGTTTATAACCTTTTCTTATAATAACTTTGTGAGGGAGCTTTTAGAGGCATTACGCTATGCATTTGTGAATAGATACATTGTAAACAAAAAATGTTTTAAATACTTCTTACATGTACTTAGAAAGTAGGGAAAGCTTGACTTGACTAAATAAATATTGTTAAAGAAAAGAGCGTATCATGTTTGGTTTTGAACAATGGTGATAAAGAAGACAATGCTTATTTTCAAAAATGGTCAAGTTTTAAACACTGATATTTAAACACTGGTACAGTCAAGCTTTTCCCAATTGAAACAGTGAAACAGCTCCTCTAAACATTGTGACACATTTAAGTGCCACAGAAAAATGTTAAAAATCATTTGGATTTACAGTAGTTAATGGCTAACACTTTCCGTGACCCACTGAACACTTTTTTTTACCCCTGACTTCTGAATACCGGTACTTGGCAAAACTCTTACATAGCATTGTGAAGTATTTATGTCCTGCTTGCTCATAGTGAGAATCCATTGTTGATCGTTGCTGTGTGGTACGTTAGTCCTCATTAAGCCAGACTCTTTTGTTGGCTGAATGTATAGATGTCATTTTCTTTTAGATGGAGATGGAGCTCAAGAGCGACTCCACTCAGCAGAACTACTGGATGATCCAGTATCAAAGGCTGTTGGATGCAAAGCCGCTGTCTCTACGTATGCAGGTTAGCACACTTGCAAGCCCGTTCAGCAGTTGGACTCCTGCAAGTCTTGCATCTCTTAATCGCAACTAAGAAGCAGAAACAGTCTCCTCTTTCTTCCACTTAGGAAGCTGGCGTGGATAAAGATCTAGTCAGTTTGCTGTGTAAACTGTCTGCCCAGCACTACCTGCCAATCATAGCTCATCATCGAATCACAGCAGAGGCTCTACGTCACATGACCACCAGAGACCTCAGCAAGGTCTGTCCTCCTTCTCCTATGGATTTTCATTTCTGCTTGTATGATTAATAATGTTTTATGGTAATTAGTAACCTCATCTAGTAGAAATCTTATGTTATTCTTAATCATCATCTCTCATTAATAGAAAAAATACAACACTCTCACCTTACCCCAAAATGCACAAAACCTCAGGCTTCAAAATGGCTGCTTCTACTGTTTTACTATGCAACATACTTTGGTCTCTTTTTATAGCGAGCACTATGCCATGCAGTGACAGAAACCACATAAGCAAATCTGTTAGAGATCATGTAACGAACAGATATGGTTTGATGCAGGTGTGGCATGACTTAGGCATGCAGATTGCATGATGCTAATTGCTGGGGTATTTGTTAGTCATATTAGCATCAAAACACAAGTGCAAAACTAACGACACGTTTAGCCTGAAGTTAGTTTACTTTTTCACACTGTCTCATATATTTAATTCTACATTTTTGTCTTCTTGCTATCTCAGCTGGGGATCAATGAAGTGGGTGTGCAAAAATCTCTCCTCCACTGGGCTAGAGAACAGCCAAGTGAGTAACACTATACTTTCTTAAGAGTGCCATGTCTTTTATTAAATTAAGTGATGAATTCAGCTCTTACAAATGTTTTGGAAGTTCATATAATGTATGTTACTCTCTGGTCAGTGTACCTTACTCAGTTCATTTGATCTATGGACAGTTACTCAGTAGCCTACATGTTCCCTCTCTACTGCAACTACATGTTCTTTCCTACTATCTCTTTGAACTTGTCAGTAAATTACCTTGTATGTTATGTACCTAATATGTGTCAAAGTGAGATTGTGAACCAGTTGTTTTGTGTAATTTATGCAATATTTGTGGTGTGTCCTATAATTGTTTATAGAACAATTGTATTTTGAAGTTGTTTACATTAGAAGTCACTTAAATGTCTCACCACTCAGGTTCTCCTAAGAAGCTCCAGGAAGAACCGGAAGCTGGTCCACTTTTACCCAGCGCCCCCCTGCAACAGCAGCTGACCCCACCACTGACCCCTAGCACCCCCCTAACGCCTCAAACCCCTCTTACTCCTACAGCTCCCAGTCCTGTGGATGGACCTGGGAGCTCTGAGTGTGTAGTGTGCATGGAGGCTGGGGTAAGGCTCCGAGCTGACCTTTTCACCCATAAAGTTATTATTGTCATTCAGCTACACATTTGTTTCACATTACATAATTTATTATATGTGTTGTGTGGCCCTCGGCAACTGAAGAGGTCACATAAAAATTCCACAAGACAACATAAGTAGTGCTCAAAGGGTGAAGACTTGTTGTGAAAAAAAAGAAAATTAAAATAAAAATAAAACACATTTTTGTGATTACAGTTCAATAAAACAATAGTACTTAAAGTAATAAACTTACTTTGACTAAATAGAAACCTGGGAACGTGCAAGAAGACTTGCCTACAGGCATTTCCTGTTGTCTTAAATCAGTGGTTCTCAAACCAGTCCTTAGGGACCCCAGACGGCCCAGGTATTTGCTCCAGTCTAACTTACAACACTTAAGGATAGAGCAAAAAAAAGTGTACTGTCTTGAGGGTCCCTGAGGATTGGTTTGAGAACCACTGTCTCAAATAGTCCTATTTCTCCCTTACCCAATGCAAATCAGCTGCAAGTCTGCAAGCCTATCTGTTGGATGGAGAGTCGATTCCTAGAGTCGATCCTTTGACATGTCTGGAGCGAGTGGGGTATTCCTGCATAGTGGAAAAACTCCAATGGGAGGGGCGCCAGTCCAAATGGGTGGACCATAACTCTTGGAAAGGGCGTAACTCTTCAGTACTTTGCCATTGGTTGTTACGAAATCCTTTTCTATAACGCTGGCTTTCGAGTTCCTGATCGGTATATATATGCACACATACATACATATGAGTGAATTAAGAGCCAGCTCTGGACAACATTACAGTATTTAAAAAAAGATAACAAAATGGTAAAATACATAATGAAAAATCTTTTCTCTACAGAATTAAGGCAAAGACTCATGATGTATGCTCTGTCTTTGTTCTAGTGTCAAGTGGTCTTCCTGCCCTGTGGACACGTGTGCTGTTGCCAAGTGTGCAGCGACGCCCTGCATTCATGCCCGCTGTGCCGCAGCACCATCTCTCAGCGCATCCGTCTTTACCATGGATAAACCGGGCAACCTTCCAAACTGCATCCTGATCTGGTCTGACCATTCACGCACTCGGGTCATTCCTACAACTCGTCCAGTTTCACTCTACCTGCATGAAGTGGTAGGCTGTGATTCGTCTGTCGTTTGAAATGCTGTACAGTTCATTCACTGCTGCACTTTCACACCTCAACTGGCAAATAAAACGGAAGTATTTCTTGCAGCAAGACTAGATGCTACTAGACAATGACCTCATTTAACCTTTATATCTTATTATATAAAACACCAGAAACTGTAAGATTGTGCTTTGCTGTCCTGTACTTAGAGCGACATAAATACTTAAGGATTACTTGGTTCCGGTTCCAATGTTATGTACTTGCACTATTTTAAGTATTTGTGCCTTTTTTGTGTCTTATGTATGTTCTGCCCAAATCATGACTGTTACAACACAACACTCATCTACTTTAACTTAAAAAAAACAAAAGAATGCTTAAAAACATCACTTTCTAATCTTGTCATGCTTGGGTGTTATGACTTAAGGTCAGCAGTTTTTTTTTTTCTGTCTGTGCCTTAAAAGTGTTTCCACTGCAAATTACTGATGACCGGACTAAAGGATTATTCTTGCTTTTTCCTATCCAAGTACTCTGTCTGCCATCTGTACCACGTACAGTTGATTACCACAGACAGTAATTCGGATGTTTCATAGAAAACTCAGTGACTCAAAAAGCACTTGCAGTAGAAACCAGTGGCCATTATACGTGTTTTTGGGCACTTTATTATATGTGTGCCCTTGGGAAATGTGTTCAAAATACTGTCTGTGGTAATCAAAAGTATCTTGCAGATGCAGCAGATAGATGTTAGTTTGAAAAAGAGAATAAACACCATTCCTAGATTGTATTCCAGCCTAAAAGCCCATAGATCAGTGGTTTTCAATTCCAGCCCTGGAGGTGTGTCACAGCAGAAAAATCAGCAAACTGTGCTGGACACTGGCCTGCCAGGGCCAGAATTGTATACCCCTGCCATAGGCTAATGTAGTGTTTGCTGTATTCCCATTAAGTGAGTTCTTTCGTATCAGTAGTTGTGTTGCATTTCACCTTTATGTTAAATATGTAGTTTCATTTCACTCATTGCATCACCCTCCAGCCATATCTACCTTTCAAGCTGCACATAAACAATCAGTAAAACTTGCCTTGCCTCGATGTCAAAACAGCCTTCAAAACATTTTCTCCTATTACCTGATATCACCAAGTCAAAGCTAGTCAAAGTTATTGCCAAAAAGTAAACTCAAAAAAAAAATTGTGTTGATATAATGAATTTTATTCATGTAGAAATTATGTACAAATATAAATCCCATAAATTCAACACATGACTTTTCAGTGGATGGCCAGTGGACGTTCTGTCCGTTTTTTGTTCTTTCAATGAAAACCACTTCTGAGGTCTCCATGGTTTCCATCATTTTTGGTCCCTCTAAGACCTCATACCTTTCACATTTTATACAATGATTTATGTTTCTTTACATTTAGGCCAGACAGTTTGACTATAGCCAAAACCTGAAACCTTCTTGCCCCTGCATTTCAATTCAAATTGGTTGCTGTCACTAGCCACTAGCTAAAGAAGTCCTTACCAACTTCTGTCCACTTAAGTGCTCTTATACCTAAGCATGCTTTGAACTATGTGACTCATATAGAAAGCAAATCAAATGTAATGTAGAACTAAATGTATATGAAGGATTTGAATGATTTAGCTAATAAAATATAAATAACTAACTGTATTTGCATGTTAAAAAAAAACCTGTTTAAAACCTGTTCATAGTATAAATGTCTTTCAGTCATTTCAGTCTGTTTTTTTGTGCTCTGTTTAATGATACGATCCAGCTACTAAACAAATCCGGTTTCCTTACGGCACTTACATCTCTGCAGTCATTTTTTAACTGTGAATGTTAAGCGTACAACACTACATTAAAACGAGGAAAGGTTCCCTCGATCAGTTTCATTATGCTGTACAATCTTTCATGCATATTAACTTACTAATGTACAAAATGTGCTGAAACCAAATAGTCCACAGTTTAAACTCATACAGCATGTTCTGGCTAAAAGTATGACTGAGTAAGTCATTGGTATTTGTTAATATTAAAGTATTGCCTCTATTCTACCCATCTCCAGTGCTTAATATAATATCTATTGTTAGACTCTCTTTAACTGACATTATGCTGTGTATGTTTACCTTACATGTGAAGCCCTGTCATTTTGTTGTGTGTTCCATCATTATACACTGCATTTCTGTATGGATTGTGGATAGATTGTGACTTTTTGTATCTCCTGTGGTAGAAATTTACCATAGGTTTTTATGTATATATATATTTTTTTGGTCAAATTTAATATTAGTACATTATTAGTGTGATATTAGGAATCTTCAAAATAAACTTGCTTGACAGCGACCAACTGAAGTGTCCCTTTATAGCTGCAATGTTGACCAACACAATCTTAAAATTACTTTTTATTTAACACTTACATGTAAATACATCTGATAATGACAAATATTCTCATCCATTTAGATTCTTGATATAACGGCCTTTAAAAAATCTGTTTTAAAGTTTCTTTTGTTTAGTTTGGATATTTAAAAAAAGTGATACAAATAATATATGAAGTAATATAACTGATTTGTTTCATAGCAGATTACATTATTTAAAATGGTGGGATCATTTCAGCATAAAGCATCTAGTTCAGCAGCAATCACTCTTAGTCCAGTTATTAATGCTAATACTAGAGTTGTGTTGGTCCAAAAATGAGAAAACTTGGTCAGTCATTCAACAGAAAGTGTCCATTGCCTCTACTAATTGTGAGAGATGCTGAAGTTAAGTAAAAATGGTTCTACACCTTCTCCACCTGCTTCTTCGGAGCAGCCATCTATTGCCTTTGTACGGGTGGAGTGATGTGTTGTGAGTTCTGATTGGCCTCATCCGTGTCATTCTCCTATTCATGCCCTTCACTCTGAGCGTCCACTGGCTGCCCATCTAGAACTGACGCTGTTGAGGAATCACTCCTCAGCTCAGATGATTCCAGGTGGGCCGTTTCATCTGCAGTCATGTAGGTCTGGTCCAGGCTTACCTGAAAATGATCCTCTTCCTCATGTTTTTTTACACTTTCTTCCATGTTCTCCTCCTTCCCTGTCTCTTCTGTAGAGAGAGACTCCTCCTTTTCATCATCTGCCTCGGACTTCATCTCCTGAGGCCCTTCGAGAAGGTGCATGGTCACTTGCTAGAAAAAAAGATAATATAGTCACTGACACTACAGTAAAGCCTTCTTATTCATTCATTGCAGAGAACAAGGATCAATGTTTCTACAGCAATATAACTGCAATGAAGGCTTGGAATCCCAACTAAAATAAACTGAGAAACTGGTTTTAGAAATGTTTTAAAACATAGTTTGACCAGTATGAAATTTTTGAAGGCTGCATGCCAGTGGTTGACATTCAGTTTTAGACCATAGTTTTAGAATGCTCCATTGCAGCATTTCAGGGTTTGACTAACTGACATGCATCAAGCTTACAATGGGTTTAAAAAATAATGTTTGACAGAGTACAGAGGAGATGTTGACAGTGGTGTCGATGTTTCTGGTGTCATCGGTGTGTGGTAGCCTGTAGCCTTGAAAGTTCTGTGATTTCTGCTTCAAAACATAGATTTCTATGTACAGATATACAGTGAATACAGAAACTTTGGACGTCATGCTTAAAAATATATTAAGTTAATTGCGTTAAAAAATAAAATGTCAAACCAAGTTGCATTTATTTTAAACAGATCCATCCACAGACTGTACTTTTCTTTTTGGCCAAGTGAAGCAGCTGGTACCTTGCCACTGCCCTGCACAGTTTCAGTAATCCCCTGCCCCGACTCATCTGATATAGCTCATCAGGTATTTATCAAGCTCTTCATTAGCTGGATTAGGTGAGCTGGGGGCAGAGAATCGTGGCTCCCCAGGCTGGGAGTTGAAAATCACTGATCCAAAGAACCTCATTAAAGTTTGCCAATGGTTAAATTGTCCAAAAACTTTTTGAGGCTACTGCAGGCAGGCATGGCAGGTATACTGTTGCAGTATAGTCATGACTTATCACTTACTCTGCAATAACTCTGAAAATATCACATCTCTTTAGGTTGCATATGATTGCATAAGATTACAAATCGTTACAGGGTTACATATGCCTGCAACTCAGCAGGAGGTTTCATAATATGCTGCATCATTTCCATGATCAGCGCAAGAGTAGTGCTGTGCTTCTCATTTTCTTTATTGGTTGGACAATACTGTTGTGTGTGTTGTTCCTATTTACTGACCGGTCAGACGAACATACCTTGATAGTCTTAAGAAGAATCTTTAGAACAGAGTCACCAGTGTAAAACTCCTGCATATCGAACTTTGTCCTCAGAGAGTGGAACAGTCCATTCATTACCCGCTTCACCTGTATCAGACGTGTTACACACACATTCATGTCCCAGTGAAATGCAGAGTACAAACAGACTAAGTACATGAACAAACTTGCTTCAAATGTAACAAGCAGCTGTTTGAATGTGAGTCCATTATGCCATTGTCTTTTTTATTGTTGTAATTAAACCAGTTTTTAATATCTTTAAATATATAAATCCAGTATAATTTTGCCACTGCAGAAGAAGGAAATCAGTGCTGTTCCTTACCTGAACAGCCAACTGGCCCTTAAGCTGTTGTTTCTCACTCTCTGCTTGCTTCTGTAATGTTGCACACTAGAACATACAAAAAGAAGAACATTTATTAAGACTGAAACATACTATTGCATAAAAATGTTCATGGTAACAAAAAAAACAAAAACAAACAAACAAAAAAAAACAAAACGGTATGACGGGTACCTGTTCCTGCAGCTGAGTAATGACTTCTTCCAGTTTCACTCTCTGCTCATGCACTGCAGCAGCACACCTCTCCTGCCACTCCAGCTCCAGCTCAGCCTGTAGCTGTACACAGATTTAATGAAATGTTATTGTCATCACCATAAATTATGCTTTTCTGCCACAGAGTATTTGACCGTATTACCACCCTGAAGTTGCCAGTGCGTCAGCGTCCGTATAGAGTCTCCATTGACAAACAGGAGCTCATCAAGAAAGAGACTGAGGTCATGGTTGAGAAAGGTATTATAAGGCCCTCAACATCTCCATATGCATCTCCAGTTGTATTGGTGCCAAAA
>JAILXH010032364.1:0-14581 GCA_023558415.1 Piaractus mesopotamicus
ATATATATATATGTATATATATATATATATACATATATATATATATATATATATATATATACATATATATGAGAAAATTTCATTTTACCGGGGGGTGTTCAAACTTTTGCATACAACTAGATGTACATGAAATATATCGGAGTTGGCCAAAGATATATTTAGATCAAAATCTATATTTTGCACAGCCAAAATGAAAAAAATTATAAGGTTAACCAGAATTTAACCAAATGAGCTAAAAATTCATTTGCAGGTGTACAGTTTTGCAAGCCACGAAAAACGCATTATTATATCAATTAAGAGATCAACGTGAAAGCCAAAGTATGTCCTGCCTCCTGCCAATGCAGGTAAATGTTGGCGAAAAAATTTTCCTAATTCACCAGACAGTGTATTGTGCAAAGATAGAATGCTCCATGTGGGAAAACCATGCTTTAATGCTACACAATGAGCACCATGGTTATAATTTCACTCAGAAAACTTAATGGTAGTAACCCGAAATGTACTATGAGCGACTTTTATACTGAATCAAAGAAAGCATGGGATTTGACAGAGAAAAAAGTGTGTTGTCTCCTACAAATTAGCATATGTTGAATATGAGTTCTGACTAGTAAGAAGTCCAGTTTAGATATCTGAAATTGAATTATAACTAGTCATAACACCAATTATCTATCAGTGAGTGACATTTTCATAGTGGTGGTCTGTAATATTTATTGTTACTAGTAAAAAGGCAGAAATTGATGTGTGTATTTACATTAAAGAGATCTGTAATTCAGTTTTGACTAGTAAAAATATAATTTTCATTATTGAAAATATAATGAAATTAAAATTAAATAACATACAGATATAATTCTTATTCTTACTAGTCAGAATTATATTTTGACTGGTTGGAATTATGTTTTTACTAGTACAAACTTTGTCCTGGTGTCATCATTTTGGGCTAAAACAGTTGCCATAGACTGCAGTGTTTGAATGATGCTTAGCAAACACCTCAGTTAATACATTGTTTGTTCTGTATGTTCTATATGTATGTCTAGTTAGCAGACTTATGATACTGTTATTGTACTGTGCTGTAAGAGATGCAAGGAAACGTGAGGGGAGGAATGAACATTTAAAATGAGAAAGATATCTTTGACTTAACTCAGTTACTGTCATATTTCACTCAGCTACAGGAGATTTAACTAGAGAGGATTCATACGATTCTTGATTTAACTCAGTTACTGCTGTATTTAACTCAGCCACTGTCATATTTAACAGAGAGGGTTCATACGATCATTCATTTAACTTAGTTACAGGGCATACTTCACTTGGCCATTAGCACATTTAAGTGGCTTTGTAGCCAACGTGTTTATGTGTGTACTGCCTGGCTTTTTAGCAATCTTATGGCACTGTTATTGTATTGTGCTATATTAAACCCCGCAACTCATAGCGGTATGTGGCCAACAATGGCATGAAGCTACGCAAACGCTGGCATAGTGACTGGTGCCAGCAAAAAAGGGTTGATTATCAGAGGAGAGCTTTAGCAAAGTAGATTGTTTATTTAAGGTGGGAAGGGGCAGGAGGAGATTTTATATTTTATATTTTAATACTGAAATTCAACAATGAGATGTTCGGCATTCATGGCTCCCAAAAAATCAACATCCGTTTTATTCCAGCGCTGCAGTCGATGGCAAAAGTTAGGAAAACTGAGCTCTTGATGGAGTGTTTTACTTACCAGTGTGGTCTATGACCGTTGCTGCTTTCAGTGGCAAATTATCTGTTGTGGTACTATTGAAAACAGTGGAATGTCTGGTTTGCCATTGTCCATCTACCGCAAACTTCTGAACGAAGCTTAACAGCAAGAAAAACAAAAAAAAAGAAGAAGAAATTGCAAATTGACAGCAACATGAAATTGGTTTTATCCTTCTCAGTCGCCTTTGTTCCTCAAGTGATTACTTTGAAAAAATAGGCTACAGGTGGATTGACATTGTGAATTGAGTTAACGCGGACCTGCCACCCTTATAACATTATATTGTCTGTGTGTTGTAGATTGTTAAATGTGCCTTTTCGTAGTACTATATTCATAATTACTATTGGAGCCAAACCCATAAACGTAATGAGAGGAGCAGATCATAAACATGTAATGTAAGCGTTACACTATTGAGCTTCTCATAATATTTTCCCAAGGCTGGCAGGTCTGGATTTGTTAATCATGTAGATCCACATGCCTACCATTAAATACGAACATAAAACACTGCTAGCTTGGCACTAACATAATGGCAAATCTAGTAGAGAAATTGGCATTATCATAACCATAACAAGGGCTATTTAATAATATGACAGATTGTTTTTTACATGGAACATTCCTATGTACTAACATGTACAGCTGCCACATTTTTGATTTTAATGGCTGTATCTGTTTCTTAGTGTAAACAAATTATTAAGTGCAAGTGAAAAGACTGGAATGTCCCATACTTTTTTCCAACAGCCCCTGTTGGCCTGAGCACTTTTGCAGGTCGTAGATTATGTATTACCAGGGATAGGGGAGTAGCTAAGTAACGCACTACTTTTTGTACCTAACTACAAATTTTTGTAGCTAATAGCTGTAGCGCCTACAAATTTTTGTGTACCTATAGCGATAATTTTCGCTACAATTTCACTAAAGGCTTCAGGCAATCCACGCAAAGTTTGAACCATAAAAACAAAAATAAGACCGCCTTGGGAGCTATGTTATATCCATTTTACCATCACAGCTGTGAATATGTCTCAGTATGTGTTGATGTGCTAGTATAGGATAAAAATATAATATAAACAAAAACGCACACTAAACATATCATTGCACATTAAATGTATCAGGAAACCAGCTGGAGTGCTTATAAACGCAAGTAAGTCCATTAGTCTCCAAAGTATTGATGTTCGTCTTAAATCTTAATCTTTGCCAATTCGTTAGCTACGAGCCAGGCGAGACTGTGTCGCTGTGTGACGAGCGGTATGTGCTTCAGTCTTTAGCAGTAAAGGTTGGTTAATTAGCAGTTATACACGAACTCCAGCGTTTAAGACCATTTATTGTAAAACCTGTGTTAGAACTGTGTTATAACAATCAGCAGAGCTTTATTTTACAGCAAAGGAGGATTATGTTATTTTACCCAAAAACCTAGTGCTGCCGTGGAGTCGCAACAGGGCAGTAAAAGACCCGCATGTTGCCGACCCCTGGCTTAGCTAAAGCGGAAAAAAACATTTTTGTAATAGACTTTTACTAATAGTACTGTGCAGAGCCAGGGTCCCTTTTGAGAATTTCAAATCTACAGTGTTGCTGAATGTCATGTCTGTACATATCTTTCTGAAATGTTTAAATTGGAGCACTTTTATTTCAACAGTTGACAACGCTTTGCACAAAATTGTTTGGTGTGTATCTGGTTATTTTTGTTGATTTTTGTTAGAAAAAAAACCTGGAATGATTGACTTTGCCTTTACTTAGTCGAAATTTTTGTTGGATATCACACCTTTGGTTGTGTGAGTTTGATTGTTGATTACACTTTTTGGTGATCTTTTTGTATATTTGCAGCTTTTCAATTGTTTCTTTCTGGCACATTATTAAATGCTGTGTCTTGTTCACACTATCAGTTGGGCTTGTTTGGTGTGTCACAAACATTCTGACAATTGCGCTTTGAAAATAGCTAAAAAGTGGTGCACTACTTTTCAAAAAGTAGCTAAAAAGTAGTGCAATACTTTTCAAAAAGTAGCTAAAAAGTAGCCACTACTTTTTCTGGCAAAGTAGCTAAATTGTAGCTACCTACAAATTTTGAGAAAGTAGCTACAAAGTAGCTAACTACTAATTTTTCAGTAGCTATCCCAACCCTGTGTGTTAGCTTGCTGTATCACAAGGACACCACCACATCTAACAAATAATCTTTTTACAGGCACACAACTACAGAAGAGTCTAACACAAATGCACACAATAAGTGTGAGGGAAGGAGAGGACAACAGAGAGGAAAAAGAGACTACAGCAGAGCAGGGAACAGGAGGCAATTCAAACATATTATTTTCCAATATATATGTGAGAATTTCTACTGTTGCTGAGTTTGCGAATATAACTAATGATATTGATAATTAAGTTGACCGGCATTGTCGCTTAGCTATGATTGCACTGATATTGTGAGATTTCTATTTTGAAATACTTCATTAAATCAAGACCTGCATATTTGTACTTCTATACGGATTTTAAAGAGAGTACTATTTTTTACTCATGCACACGCAATATTTTAACATTCTGTCAATGGCACAAAAACAGCATTTCTTTTGCCAAAATGTGCAGAACCTTTCTGGTGATGATTCTCCTCTGTCTATAGGAAAGTATAGCCCAGTCCCAAATGGTGCACTTGCATTCCTGCAGTCTACAATTGCATATTCACACAAGGTCTGTAGGGTGTCCCATTTCTCTTGTTGGCAATCATAGGGGTTCTCACCAGCATCCTCTGTGCACCCTTATTGCAGCATACGGCAAGGACTGCAATGATACAGACTCAGCAGCGGCCTCTTATGCAAAATTCCTTGAGACACAGGTGAGGACCAATCAGAATGGGTTGTTTTGTTTACAGCTTTCTGGACATTAGAGCAGAAATGAGAAGAGATGTTCCGTTATGAGTAAAAATGTGTCAGTTTACCAATTTAAGTTTTCATTAAGTGGCATTATGCTTGTAATCTAAATTAAGCCGCTGTATTGAAGGAAATTAGCTCATTTAAAAACACAAGTATGACTGATACACAGCAAATGGCTCATAGGTTCAGGATGATGATTCCTTAAAGGCTGTTACCTTAGGGTTATTTTTTACTTCACTGAGCATTTAGCGGTGTGCCTTTGGAGTGATCTTGGCTAGGCAGCCACTTCTAGGGAGAGTAGACACCATGCTAAATCATCTCCATTTATAGGCGGCTTGTTTAACTGTAGACTGATTGATATTACAAGTCTTTGAAATTACTTTGTGACCCTTTCCAGCTGTATGCAAAACAACAATTATTAATTGTAGGTCTTCAGATATCTCTTTTTTTGTGAAGCATGGTTCACATCAGCAGATGCTTCTTGTGAATTGTTTTTGTAAGTCAAAGTAGCTCTAACCCACACATCCAATTTCATTTCATTGATTGGAGTCCAGGTTTGCTCACTCCTGATTTCACTTAGCTTTTGTTGAAGTCAGCTTTTGATGAAGTCACCTACACTGAGGATGAAAGATGTGGACAAGAACAATACATTATTATTTGTTGTGTTTATTGCGTAACGGATTGTGCTTGGTCTTTCTTGTAACTTAAATAAGATCAAAACATATTTTAAGATGCCTTTATTCATAAGTGCAGGTAATTCCAAATCCTGGAACATTCTAGAATTAACAGTACATTACATCCTGTTTTACTCCTTACTGTGAACACTGTGAAATTACTTGCACTTGTGGCTAGTACACTACATACATACAAAAACTAAGAGAAAAATAACTTTTCAGAAATAAGGTAAGTTTACTAAACAGCTGTTACAACAATTAAACTTCTAGCATTTCATTTGCCACATCATGATTATACATGTATGAATGCATGTGTATATGTGCATAGCCAAGAGTATTGTGGTGCTCTAAATTAACAGAATGGCTTAAGAGGAGATGATTAGTATTTCATAAGACATATTCGTACCCCTTGTCACTGTGACACAGCTCTGGAAGATCAAAAAGTACAAACTTGGTACTTAATTGCTGTTGCTAAAAATAACCTCTTGTTCATTTATTTTTTCTTGTGTTATTATATACAGAAAATGCACATCATGCAGAATACTCCCACATGCAGGCAAACCTCTTTATATGTGAACATCTTAGCTGGTTTATTGTGTCTTCATGTAATAATTTAATGAAAATTATGCACATGACAGACCTATTATTTTTGCCTTTCTCTTTAGGCAGTATTGCCTCTACTTTATGGGAACGTATAGAAAAATTAAACTGCACACCTTAATTAACATTTTAAATAACCTCAGAACCTCCTGGATAAATCCACTATACGTGTCTCCTCTGTGGGTTAAGACCAGAATAGATCATTCAGAGACAACAGCTTGGTAGAAACCACCATGAGCACAAATCAATTATTTTTTTTCCTACTCCTAATATGGAAAGCACTTCATAGATTGGCTTACTGCTGCTTGCTTTTCTCAGGTTGACCCCTGACCCTCATTAGAAAGCAGCCTATTGGATTTCACCCCATTATGATAGCACCACAAACAGACACTGACCAAACCTGAGGTCGGCAGTTTTTTCCACTCCATTCCCTCAGACTTGGTCAGAGAAGAACTCAGACACTGAGTTAATGATGCCACCCGTCCTCATCTCCGTTGTTCCCCTTGCCCGACTATCTGGAGTGCAGCTGGAGGTATTTTTAGCCAAGTACTGCATATTGTGCATGTGAGGTGCAGAATGGCTCCTTTCGGAAAGATCCGAAATGGTGCATTCCGCTCATGTTCCAAAACACATGCAGATCTCAAAGTGAATAGATGGATGATGGCCCAGATCCACAGGCCCTACAGTAGCTCAACTGCTTTGCTCTATCTCAAGCTGATTGCGTTATAGTGGTGTTATCATCTGTCATTGTAAGGCAGAATAATGAACATTTGGAAGTTTGGGGGTGTGTGTGTGTGTGTGTGTATGTAAATAATTTATTTCATGCTAAGATGTAGGAGGTGGAAATATCAATAATCCAGCCTCTCATGCTTGTGATGCTAGAATGGTCTGGGTTGCCATGTCCAATTTAAATGGAAGCCAGTCATTTTTTTCTAGTTTGCTTTTGTTCCATTCCCCTTGGATAAAACTGAGGCAGTGATTTTGCTAGCTTTTCCAGGAAACCAGATGAATGTACACAGGATCTATTAAATCTCATAATTGAAAGAAAAAATGTTGTAAACTACTATCTGTTGGTTAATGTAAGAAACCTCAAGGCATGTGATTCTGGCAAGGAATGGCTAGTCTAACCTAAAATGAGATCTGAATAGCACTGCCTATCCACATACCATTCAGGGGGTTTGGTCCTACTCTTTGCGTTTATCAATGTCAATTGTTGTCAATAGGCAAAAAATAACACTCCACTGCACTTCAGTAGGCCTTTCAGATGTGTCTAGCTGCTGAGATGATTCGCTGAATAGAGCATGAGAAAAGAATTTTTTGACACTCTTTGTTTCACTGACACAAAAGTGGAGAGTTGGGTGACTTGTCATTACCTTTGTTCTTTCATTATTGAACTGTTGTTAGCACTACGCTGGCCAAACAGAATGGGATAGCTCTTAATCTTGTCATAATGTGAGGCTTTGTGATGGCTGCCAAAGCCTCTGAAGAGCACAGTATTGATTTAGAGGATCTGACATAATACTTTGCAGAAAAATGAAGGTGCTACAAGGGCTCGTATTTATAAAGTGGCTCACAATTTACAGTCATGGAATCAGCGTCATCTTCCATACAACCATTTTGATTACTCTTTTAACAGCTGTCATACACTGAAAGTTTATAAGTGACCTGAGGAAACTAGGACTATAACTGGCACTGTTACCTGTACACTACATCATCAGAGGCTTGCAACCATGCTTTTATAGTAATACTTAAGTTTCTTTCAACTTTATCTCATCTGTTACATCTGTATTGTACCATGAATTACCACAAACAATTTTGATGTTTCCCTATACATGCAAAAACAGAAATCCCATTTATTTAAAATGCCTTTAAGAGAAGCCTTTGGGCAGTTGCTGAATTCAGTCAGTAAATGGTTATGTGAATTTTTTTTTTTTTTTGTACGTAATACTAGCAGCAGAGTGATGTGGGTGGAGTTTTTAAAGGGTTCTCCTGATTGCACATGGATACCAGAAAACCTAGTAAGACATTCATGTCGGTATAGTTAGTGTAACAGATGGTAGTTTCAAATTTGCATTATACAGTCATATGCAAAAGTTGAAACACAATCGATCATATGGTTTCTTAATTTTCTATGTGAAAATAAGACAACACATCGTCTACGGGATATACAAATATGAAGGGTTTTTTCTGAGTCTTGTCCTAGTCTTATTTAGCTAATCTGGCAGGAAAACATTGATTAGATTGTCACCATAGCCCATTAGAATTTTGTGTTAACATTTTGGGCTTAATCCACAACCTACAGCCAATGAGTTAACAGCAACAAAGAAAAACTTGGTTTGCTAGCCAGGTCTGCTAGTTAGCTAACTTTCCCACATACCTTGGAGCATAATTTTGAGAGGTTTAATTTCTCATGTGGTCTGCCACATTGTTCAATCCAGATCCTCCTCCTATTGTGTTAGAGCTTTAGGGTATGGGTAAAATTTCACTCTCCCGTCAAAACTCTTGGAGCACCAGGTGTCTAATTTACAGGTACAAGTACGACATAGACATTTGTGCAGAATACTTTGAAAAAGTAAAGATGACTGAAAACTAAATGTGCTGTCCTAAATCTATACAGTAAAGGATTTTATTCCAACACATAAGGTATTAACATATTCAAAATACATTTAGAATACATACTGATAAGGCACATGGGAAAAACTCTACTTTTGTAATGTTTATTAATTCACACTGTTCCTCACTGTTACTTCTTGGCAGTTTTCTAATGTAATTCTGTTAATATGTTTTATGAAAAATGTAAAATGAAAAATGAAATTACAAAATTCTCAAAATCATTATGGCTCTCATCACCTGCTTCACTCCACTCCTGCTTCCATAATCCCACTCCATTTTATGAACTAAGCAAACGATTCTCCACATCCCAATAACAAAATCTTGCAAATTTGACTATAAAGTGGTAAGTTGTGTGAAGGCTTCAGCAGAGCTCAGTAACGTTAAAATTAAAAACTGGCTCATCACAGTAATTTATTAGTGTACTCAGGCTTTAATAGAGCTCAGCAGCACTGAGATTAATACTGACCAAATTGATTTATCAGTCAATTTAGGCTTTAGCACTAGGAACTTAGTGTTTGTAAATAAGCTGTTTTTCCTTAGATTACATCTTTATACAGCAAGTGCTATTTTTAAAATAGTTAATAAACATTTATATATGATGCTTCTTTGTAAGATGGTATGCATTTTTTGTGTTTAAAATGTAAGAAGTAACTGTCTAGCACCTGCACTGTCTCTTGTAAAATGTGCAGAGTGTGGCTTGGTGCTGTCATGTTGAAATAAGCATGGATGTACCTGAAAAAGATGTCACCCAGAAGGGAGCATACTTTGATCCAAAATGTGTATATACCTTTCAGTGTTAATGATGCCTTTAGAGATGTGCAAGTTACTTATGTCATGGGCACTAATACATCCCCATACTGTGACAGACCCTGGCTTTTGAACTTGCTGATAACGATCTAGATAGCACTTGCTTTCTTTGGCCCAGAGAACATGATGTCCATTATTTCTATAAACAATCTGAATGGCTGACTTGTCAGACCACTGTGCATCAGTCCATTTCAGATTGAACTTGAACCCAAAGAAGTCAGCAATGTTGTTGATAGACAGCTTTCACCTTGCATAGTACAGTCTTAACTTGTATTTGCAGATGTAATGACGAACAGTGTTTATTGAAAACGGGTTGCCAAAGTATTCCTGAGCCAATGTGATCATATTTCGTCACAAAAGCATCCCAGTTTTTAGTGAAATGCTGTTTGAGGGATCAATGATCATGAGCATTCAGTGGTGTTTTTGACCTTGCCCATTACACACAGATGTAATGGGCAAGGTCAAAGCAAGTTTGCATCACCTGTTTAGGATGTTTTTTTGAACACTTCACAACATTCTTTATCTTGGGTTGCTCCTGTCCCATCTTTTTTTGTACATGTGCAGGCATCAATTTTTAAAATTAGCATACATTTACAAAAACAATAAAGTTTATAAAGTAAGACAGTAAACATCTTGTCTTTGTATGGTTTTTATTAAATATTGGTGAAAGTAGATTAAAAAATTTATACTGCTTTCTGTTTTTATTTGCATTTTGCATACTCTTCCAACTGTTTGGAATTGAGTTTCGTAGGTGTATTTGAGCACCTATTCGGACACCATAATGCCATAACAGTCTCTTTCACCCACCTGGAATTTAGATTTTGAGGCTTTCAGGGGTTCAGAACATTTATTAAGTGTCCCAGACCCCCCAGGACCCTCTATATTTGCACTTTGGTTAAGGCCATGGAGCATAATGTATCTCCAGGACTTGGATTAAGAATGTTTTAAATGCTCTTAAATGTGTGAATCTATTATCATGCCCTGTTCTTTTCTCTGCTCTCATTTGGTCAAGCCTCTGTGCAATTCCACATTGAGACTGATCGCTAATGAGACCTGAATGCATGACCTAGTGACTCAACTGGAAACAAGGAATCCAGGGCTATAGATCACAGTCAGACCATGCCATCCATGAACATCCATCTTACGTTGTACTCCTCCACTGTTGCCAGCCAATGGCATTCTATGGGCTGTCACCCCTGTGCATGCTCCTCTGGACATCATTTGTCTTCATAGATGAGCACACTGTGAAATGGCTTACATGAGTTTATAGCATCCAGGTTCATTTAAATGAGTTTGTAATGAGGGCTACGAAGAAAAGTTGGTCATTCAAATGGAGCATGAAGTACATACCCTCATTGCATATGGTGTTATAACCAAGAGGATATAAAAAAATACTCTAGTTTATATATCTGTCTGACTATGCATGTGTGTATCTGGGGGACCATTAGAGTGGTCTTTACCTGAAAGCAGCAACCCCAGACAAGTTGAGAGTAAACATGCAATGACTACAAAAATAGACATTGAATATTGCAAGTCATTGACATTAACTCTGAAGACCAGTGCTTTAAATTTAGAAGAATGTCTTGTGGGCCAGTGAGAAGTCATAATAACAGTTTAACTGTTCATATAAAAGTCACAATCTTTATCACCTGTGCTTGTGAATAATCAATTTGCACGGACTTGTATGAAAATGATTTTTTTTTACCAGAAACTACCATTGATCTGTTCTCTTTGAGGAAGCTTGATGTCATTTTATTTTGTGCTATTTTAAAGTATTTTTTAAAATACTATTTATAAGATTGCGCTTGGGGGACCAGAGGAACCAGTGCTTTTCTGTATCCATGCTAAATTTGTTTTCCCTGGTCCAGCTGAGGACTCTTCCTCTAGCATTCGCTGTGCCACAGAGATGGAATTAATCTTCCTGTCAGTGAGCATGAAGTTCTTCGTCTGGGTCAGTGGAGGAGGCACAGAACACAAACACAGAATCGAGGCGAATAATACTGTTGCCACCCAGGCCTTTGCAGAGTTGATCTTCTGTTGGCAAACAGTCTGTTAGCCTAAAGAAGAAAATCTTTACCATAAAATCACATGCTGTATCTCACAAAACAGTGGAAAAAGTGTGTTAAAATGTTTTAAAATTAAAATAAATTAAAATATGTGCTTCTATGTTAGCTTGTATGTGTGTACAGTCTTTGAAAAGGTCATGCTATCAGCCTAACACAAATGCTACACGAGTAAGTACAAACTGAGAGGTTAAAAAAGCAGGGTGCAATGATACGTGAGGGATTCTGCAACAGGAACACTTGTGACTCAGTCTAAACACAGAGCTCTGTGTCCTGCATTTAATGAAGAAATGGACTTGATATAAAACCAAAGAGCAATATTATCAGTACAAGGGCAATTAGAATTACTTGAAGATTTATTAGGTCACTTATTCAAAGCATGAACTATGTTTTTCTTTGTTGACAGTACTCATATTTTCTTTCCTAGCCTCATAATTTTTTTATTCGTTTTTTATTCTGAAGATTAATAGCACACCCATTACAGTAACTTGCTGATAAGATTGCTAGTTCATTTTGTAGTGATGTAACGTTGTTTCGATTGGTCCCATGACAAAGAAAATGCAATTTAGCTTTGCATTCCACTGTAAAAGCTGAGGTCCAAAGCTATTTAATAAGAACCAGAGGAGCAATCACAAGAGGCAATGCACAGATGCCACCACCTGTTTGTCTGGAATAAGTACACATATAAATAAACATAAATCCTGAATGCTCAGGAAGAACATTCAACGTTATAAAGCTGAGGAAAACATTTGAGTTTGATCCCAGAATAATACAGCCACAGCAAAGGGCACACCGAAAGCAGAATTCATATCTTTATGATGCAGTGAGCTGGCGAGAGTGAGTTGAATGCTCAGCCATGTGTCAGCGTTGCAAAACGAGATTTGTTCACATGCTCAAGAAGGTGACATTTGCAATGCCCTCCCTCAGAATTTGCACGTTATTAGCAGCCCAACTGTTCCATTGCTGAAATCATGAAGATTAGAGACCAATTTAGATCTGAAAAAAGAATTCACATAGAGACAAATTCCTGGGTTAGGAGAGGAAAGTGCTGAGAGCATGGTGACATGTTCTGAATATGGAGTCAGCATAAGTTGCTACAGAAAGAAAGATACCTGACAAACTATTCACCACACTAAACAATACATAAATAACGAAATGGTGGTATGTGGTCATGATATATTTATTGTTTCAGATATTTTTAATACTAACTCCTCTCATGTGTTTCCAGATGAACTCTTGAACCTCATGATCTGTAATTGGCCTATGTCAACTGCCTCACAAACACCTAACCTACCCCTTAATCTCCTGAATCTGCCATGTTCTCATACTGAACCTTTCACCTGCCATATCTCTGTATACATTCAATACATTCAGTATTTGCCTCAGACTTAACGGACCTTAATTTTTAGTTTTCATTTTTCATTCATAGTTTAGTAAAGACAGCACAGAGGCCTACATTAACAGATGTTCCAGTAAATTCAGTTGCATTATATTGCATTATACATTAACAACATCCTTTTAAGCTTTTTTTTCCTTTTCAACTCCTTACAGTTTTACCATGCATTAGAGCATTACAGATTGCTCAAACTTGTATAGATTACAACATGGTGATTTAACCCCTTAACATCCTAGGTTTATTATCCTAAGGCTTATTGTTCAGTAACTAGCAGGGACTTCAATGCAAACTGGCTGGGCTATTCTTAGGTTACAGAACTGTGTAATAAAACTTATAAAAATAAAAGGTATATTTTTTTGTTCATCAAGGTACAAGCAATGTAAATGTACCCTCAAAGGTACAGCAGTGGTTTTAAGGACTAATTGTGTACCTTAAATAAGTTTTTCCCAGGTGAAAAGTCTGTATTTGTACTTTTTCATAACCTAATGCTTTAAAACAGAACAATAAAGTAAAAAGCCTGGAGACGAGACAGTATTTGTGGAGTCAAAACAGCTTAGAAAATATAATTTCAATGGATTATAGTACAATTATGTTCCCTGACTAAAGGTACTGAGATGTATCCTTGAGGGTACAACCCCAGTGACAGTTTTGTACCTTTATTTCTGAGAGTAAAAGATAAGGGATAAGACACACCATGGTCTATTATTAGAGATATACTTCATTCTTATGCGCCACAAAGAGGGTTCTTCTGGAAATCGTCTCACTGATTAGTGATGTATACAGTAAGGAAGATATTTCCACCTGAGCAACCTGGAGACAACTTTTAATCACTCTCTTTTAGCCCCCGAAACGAATTGATCATCTTCAAACTAACCATCACATCTCAGAAAAATGGATCTCACCTGTTTTTGAGAACAGCCCACCTGGAGAGTGATGACTGAAATTAATTCTGCAGAGAATGGCCCTTGTCCCTTGCCACCGATCTCTCGGTTTCTTCAAATGGGCTACGCTGAGTCGGAGACAGCTGAGGCCCCTCGCCGTCAGCCCATAAAATATTCATCTGTGTGCTAGGCCTCCGCAGCAGGGGCCACTGAGCCTGCTTAAAAACAGACACTCCCTTCCTCACAAGTACAGGCACTAATTAGGTATAGCATCATAATTACTGTGGCATTATTTTTATTTTTACACCTGTTATGAGCTTGACCTAACACAAGTAATGAACAGAGTCTGGGTACCATTGTCTTAACAAACATTCTATTTCTGAAATGTTAACTGTATAGGAGACAAAAAAAGAATTCTTACTTTTAAAATATACTATTGTAATGAGATTTTATCCTGAGTATTGTTTGTTTTAAAAGGTTCACACAAAGGAATTGGCAACTGGCATTTTCAAATGGCAGTTTTGATACGACCGTGACGCAGTGCTTTTCAAGTGGTCAAGAACATACTTATTTTTTCTTTGTCTAAGTAACAGTGGTTTTAATGTTTGCCCTTGACAAGCATACCAGGATTCTGCTTTGGAATCCACTCAAAAAGTTTTGGTGGCGTAAGGAAGAAAACTGACTTTGTTGGGACTAATGATACCATTGAGTCACACTGGATGGTTTAAAGTCATTTGAAGTTAAACTCTGTCTTACTAGCACTGAAATTTTCATGAGCCCATAAACTGGGGGGATGTAAGTCACATTTCCACACCAAACCATATCTCTTAGAGTTCATTAAAGCTTATTGGGTAACACTTTACATTAAGGATCGCTAATCAATCAGTAATTATATAATAATCAACTATTAGTTTCCCATTATTTAGTTATTAGTTAACTCTTCATTAACCATTAGCTATTACTTAGTAATTGATT
>JAILXH010032413.1:0-11407 GCA_023558415.1 Piaractus mesopotamicus
AGTACCTGCTCTGTGAGGGTCCATGGGGTCCTGACCACTGAAGAACAGGGTAAAAGGGGGCTAACAAAGTATGCAGTAAAACAGATGGACTACAGTCTGTAATTGTAGAACTACAGCTATATAGTAAGTGGAGGTGATAAAATGGACAATGAGCATAGAAACAAGGAGGTGGACATAATGTTATGCCTGATCGATGTATGTAGGGGTGGTCTGTGCACTAGGCAAAGGTAGGCAGCCACCTTGGGCCCCATGAGCCAGGGGGCCTATAAAAAAAAAAATACAAATCAGATATACTGTATGTGTTGATGTTCAAAAAGCTGTCCTGAAATACATTTACACATTATAAAAAATAGCTGTTATTGCCAACCGTAGCAATTCTTATCAGTGTGGACACACTAACGATCTACACTTTTAAGAGGAAGTTCTTAAGTGTGATTTTCTGGATATTGAGAGCTACCTATAAATAAAAGTTAGAAGAGAGAGAAAAGCAAAAACAACAGAAAGTGAGATTTCAAATGTAGTATCGCAAAGCCTATGGCATGTTTACACTAAAAAAGGCAAATGCATGCATAAAGTCAAAATGTAAACAAACAACAATACTGGAAATAGATTGAGACTGCCACAAAAATACGTTCACACCAGCAGAGAAATGAACCAGGATTAATTTGGAAGCAAACACAGACCCACAATTTTTGCGGCACCACAGTTTAATTGTTTTGTACACAGCAGAGTATGGATAGAGAATTCACACCTGTCAATACAGACTAAACTAAAGAAAAGTTTGTTAAGTCTGCACCAAAGAAGGTATGAAGGTGCCCAGAAAACCAATGGTTTAAGGCCTACAAGAAGCTACTTGGTATTTCAAAGTGTCCACCAAAGCAAAATGAATGTGCTGAAGACTGCGGTATCCTTTATTATTGCATAGTGGCACAGGTCTACATTGTATGCACTATCCCTTGACAACCAACATAAAAACAGAATAAAGTGTATCGAAACAATCCTACCTATTATGTCTGCAATTATTATTTCAAGGCAAAATCATATGCAACAATTTGCCCTCTCTCATTCTCTTACTTGTGGTCTCTGAAGATATCCCTCAGGAAGTGCCTATCAATAGTGGGAAAAAGAGTGAAGAGTTGCTTCTCCTTCAGTATGGCTGCTCCATCTTTCTTGTCCAAATCCCAACGACTCAGCCTGGACTATACACACAAACACACCCCCTCTGACAGTTGTAGCTATGTTTCAGAACAGTTACATGACAGTAAAGCCAAATTACCACCAAAAATATATTTTTATGTGTTTAGTGGCTAGGTTTATGTGATTGTGTATGTTACCTTCTCCAAGCTGTCTTGCATCACCTGCTCCTCAATCATGATATTCCTGAGAGACACTGGTGGACGGGACACATTCCAGTGGTCGATAAAACCTTCTTGAATGTCAGATTGGCTGCTAAGTGATGAATAGCCATCTGCACCAATCAGAAACTGAGCAGCTGAGTCTCTTTGCCCAACCATGGTTGGCTCTGATTCACCCCAGTGGATGGAACCTGGGTAACCATGGAGACCAATAATAAGGGGGTAAAAGGCAAAGAAAAGCAGACATTTAATATACTGCAACATTTGTTTAGTAAAAGGAGCAACAGAAAATTACAGAGAAAGGAACATGCCAGTAATTCTGGTATATGTGTATACTTACTCTCTTGCAGTAAATGATATGACAGAGCTGCTTGTCTATGCCTCTCCTTTAAAAAAATATAATGCATATATCATAGTTCTTTACAGAAATATTTCATATGAAGTAACACTTCTGTATTTCAGTGAGGTAGATTTTCATGACTGAAAACTTGAATGTAACCGCTTTACTCTCCTAAATTCTTGGACTAAAAAATGTACATTATAAACCGGAAGACATTAAAGCAAATATAAAGCAAGTATTCATCCACCTGGATGGTTTCTTTCCATTTCTGGTGCAGCAG
Organism: Piaractus mesopotamicus; assembly: GCA_023558415.1. Lineage (NCBI taxonomy): Eukaryota > Metazoa > Chordata > Actinopteri > Characiformes > Serrasalmidae > Piaractus > Piaractus mesopotamicus. The sequence goes on from JAILXH010032413.1 coordinate 1,976, forward strand.
TTTGGCCAAGTTAAGGTCCATAAGCACTGAGCAGTCTTCTGGAGAAAACTCACCTGTAGCCACAGATAAGAAAGACAAACAGGGTTCAAAATTAAGCACTATTTTGCTTGAAGAGCTATCCTGTTTGACACTCTTGATCTATTATTTTTCCTGTTCATTTAAGCTTTGTCAGAATTTACACAGCACAGTCTGTAAGTCCCTATCAGTGCAGTTATAATATCTTCTATCTAATATCTTCATTCTGAGATAAAGCTGATGAACAACAAAAACATTTTCCACATAACCTGTTTTTCCCCCTTCATCTTTAACAAAGGGGCCAATAATTCCCTAGGACATTGTACTTATGTATGCACAGGCATACTTTTTTAAAATACACTATATACTACATATAATGCATGTTAAAACTATGATTTCTCTTCTGCACCAAATTTGATGCCACTAGAACCTCTAGAACAGAGGTCTTTAAAACAAGACCATGAATTCAGCTTTCATTCCTGGATTTGGCAGTCACTGCAACATCAGGTGGCTAGGTGGTAATCAGTAATATCAACAGTTTAATTAATTACCAGTAAATAAAGTACTGGACCTGAAACTGAACACTGGAGTGTCTAAAATTAAAAAAACCTCTGGCTCTAGAAGCATCTAGAACTGGTTTAGTATTAATATTATTTGGGCTCAAGTTTGGACTTCTTACCTGGAGAGACCCCTACAGGTCCAAACAGCTCAGTCAGCTGCAGAGCAAGTTCTGTTGGTAGTTTCAGCTCCAGCATCTTAATGTCCATAGGTCCATTTTTCCCTTGACCTCTTCTTTCTTTCCTCTCTTCCTCCTCCTTGCTTTCAGTATCTTCAAGCTGGGCCAAGAATGACTGAGTTATGACATCTACTTCTTTTTTTGTCTCCCCATCTTCCTCTTCTCTCTGTCGTTTTACTTCTTCTTCAATCCACCCTTCATCAAAATACTGGTCAAACATCTCTCTTTGTGAGACTGATGTCAGTTCCTGTAGTGGGGCCTGTTGGCTTTCTGTCTCTGACTCTGTGGAATTAGATACTGTTGGATCCTGCTGTGTTCTGGACTGCGCTGCAGGCTGGTTTGTATCTGTAACATTGGATGGTACAGACATATACACAGGTCCTTCAACTGTACCACCACTATCTGGCTCAAGTTCTTGCTCTAAATGTTTCTTTTGATCACCATCGTCTGAAGCCTGGACTAGTTCACTTTGGTTAAGTCCTACACTGTCCCCAGGTTCCCCAGCATCAGTGCTCACAGTTGAACTGCAGTCATCACTGATGCCTCGAACTATACTCTGTGGATCAGAGCACTCAGTGCTTGACTGTTCCATCACACCCACCCTGGACTCCATCTTTGGCTCAGGCAAATAAGAATGAGAAGCCACCTGAGAATCACAAGATTCTTCTTTAGGAACCTGACTTAAATCATTTTCTGCAACCTCATCATCATCCCTATAAAGCTGTTCGCCTGAATCCAGAAGCAAGTTGGTAGCCCAGTCCATGTCTTGATTACACTTTTCATACAGGTCCTCCAAGGTCTCAATGGGGATGTGCTTAAAATGACGTCCGAGTATCTCCAGACTGTGCTGTTTTAAAGGTAATTCTATCAGGTCACTCTCTTCCACCTGCGACCCTTTCTCATGACAAACACGGTATGGCACCCCCTGCTGCTGACCGGAGGATGTTTCTTTATTTGTTTTAGGGACAAAATGCATAGGGTTTCCCTCCAAAATAACTATGCCCCTGGTAAAGATGTCTGACTCTGGCTCAAAACATTTCTGCTGATTAATTCTCCACAGCAGGGAAAAGTCCTGTGGGTCTGATTGCACTGAGGCACAGAGGCTTGCTGTTAAATGTAGTTCTGGCTGAGGTGAAGGCATCAGGTCTGGTAGCTGTGCTGAAACATCTGGAGACCCTGATTGTAGGCAGGCTGAAGATGGGCTTTGATTGGTGAAAGTAAGTGCCAGCCTGCACGACTTTCCTGCTCTTCGACTAAGCCCTTTCCGTTTCTCTTGGCTGACTTCAGCATTAGGATCTGCCTCACCTCCCAAAGTTAAAGATGTGTCGGGGGTTAGGCTTGGCTTATTGATCACCTCTGAATCCACTGACTCCACACACGTCCCACCATTTGCTATAGTTTGTATCTCTGTGCCTGCTTTTTTTGTACATCTTTTGTAATCATCCTGTTCTAATACTAGTTCTTTGGTTGGGCTTTGAATTTGAGAGTTTTCTTTTCCTGGATCAGTAGATCTTCCAAACTTCCATTCAAAAACACAATCAGGGTGTACCATCTCCCCCTCAGTCCCTATGCCGGAGTTCTGCTCGTCCCTATCCAAAGATGCTTCTTGGGAAAGGTGGCTGTCATCTCCTTGAAGAAGAGTTATAAGCTTCTGGAACTCTGTTTTATTCTTGCTATCACAATCAGAATGCTCCACCGATCTATTATCAGGGATACTGCTATCTTCTAAAATGCTTGATGTTAGCTCATCTGGGTGTTTCGATGTCCGAGTGGCTGACTTCCGACTTCGCTGCCCGCGCTTTTCAAGGCTTTCAGATGGCCAATCTCCCACAAAATGTAGCAGTTCCGGTTTCAATCCAACAGAATCATCCTCCTCAGCACCTTCCTCTTGACTAGCTTTCTCTACAGTGCAGTTGTCAGGTTCAAATTTCTGACTGGAGTCAACTCCGTCTGCAAATCTGCCACGCTCTCTCGCTCTCCTTACCCGCTGACTAACTGACTCTGAAAATGGCACGGGTTGTTCCAGGACCTTCTCTTCCAACACGTCAGGGTCTTCATTTATGTTGTGGTCAGTGTTCTCAGAAAGCGGAATACAGGCATCCAGTTCCCCGTCCAAGTCCACTCCATCTAGCACCTCAGATTCTGACAGTCCAATTAGTTCCACAACATTCTCCTGGGAGGACACAGAGTCTTTGGAACTGTGTGACATAATCTCACCTGCCGCTGCATCCATTTTTGCTGAGTTATGGCTATATTTTTGACCAACTGCGGAGACATCAGGTAGAGAAGAGGACAGGTGGCCACCAGGTTTACCAAACCCAAAGTCACCCACAAGGTCAGGACGGCTTAGGACAAGTGGTAATGACTGCCTGTGAGATGAAATGAGAAAGAGTGAGTAAATGGTCAAGGAAGGCAGAGAGAAAGAAACATGTATACAGCGTGGTCTGTAAGTTATTGAAATTTAACAAATATACTGCTGTTCTCCAGCAGATCCAACAATGAAGTTAAATTGCAGAATGACAGGTTTTTAATTTTGAAGGTATTTACATTTATATTTAGCTACTATGTAGTAACTCAGCGTCATTTTCTATACATTATCTCCGCATTTAAGAGACAATTAAGTAATCTGACAACTTATAAAAAAAAATATTTTTTTCTTAACAATAGTTGTCCTATTTAGTACTTTGTTACAGCTGCCTAAAGTCTTTGATTCATAATATTTAGCTTCCCTGTTGATACTCTGTCAGATCTGTCTTTAGTGCCGGCTTCTCCTTTTATCAGTGTAGTCTTCAGCAAGTGAAATGGAGCTAAAGTTGGCAGTCATATTGTCAGTAAAGGTAAGTGAGCCAGTAAAGGAAAGTGAACTGGCAATTTGACATGACCATGCCTCCACACTTTCCTCTTTCTATTGCAAGTAATCTTCACGTTATATGTCCACAAAACATTGTCCCAGGACTATAACCTGGCTTTCTGTTTTTGAGGTTTACCACTGTTTGGCATATTGTGGTTAACCCTCTGTTGTCTGCTGGATTAAGTGCTACCATGACTAGCAGGATCATGTTTCTTAACAATGTAAATAAATAAAAACCTTAGGATTTTGACACAGAAGATTTTGGTAATGTCTCTGATTGATTTGTTCAAATTTTTCATCTATATCATGACCTATTTGATTGCCATTTTTCAACATAGTGAGAAAGAAACTTCTTTGGTGCTCATTTAAGGGACAGCAATAATCCTAGGCCTGTGCCCAGTGATGGTTACCAGGCACAGGCCTAGGACCTAATTACCACAGTTTGAAAACAAATCATTCCTTTACTGATTTAATGCATGCAAACCACAGCAAGACACTAGTGTTCCCACACAGGAACAAACAGGAACAGAACTTTTAAACCTGTTGAGTGATGCGATATTCTAAATCAATGCCCCTTTCACTGTGTCTAGCAGAGATGAGAATAATCTAAAAAGGCAACTGCTCTGGTTAAACCTGCTTGTTGCTGCAGGCAGACATCACGCCTGTATAAAAAGCTACTTATGTTGTACATTTTAGGTCATTCTTCAGATCGCAGTATCAGGTTTCAGTCAACTGAAAAATTACTTCAGATCTCAGAAAAACACATGTAAAATCATGTGTCACACATTAAGTACAATGGGCCATTTCAAATGGTCTTACGTGAAATGGCTTCAGAGAATAAGGTATCAGGTTAAACTAAGCTAATTCTGTTTTTCCTTAGTAGGTTAATTTTTCTTACTAGATTAAGTTTTTGTGGCCAAATTAAAGATGACCCCTACAACAACAACATTTACTTAACAGCACTGTTGTTACGTTTTTCTAGTTCATAAAGATTAAGCATCACCTTGTATGTTATCTCTGTGGTTGCTTCCATGTCCACTTTATGGGGCCATCACAAATTTACCAGATTTAGCCCCCCCCAAAAACCCAGTTCAACATTTTACCACTTACTGTTGTATTTATGTCATTACTGAGAATGGATCTTTCCTGACAGGATCTGAGCAAGCAATTGTCTAGATACTTAGGATGCTCTGCAATGTGGAACTACGCATAAAAGGGATGTTATTTTCATATAGTTTGTACAACAGTCAAATTATTCAATTAAAGTGACAAAATTCATACAGACTTCACTGCATATGTACAATATTACTACATTAGAAATACTTCATGTATTATATACGTGAATGCACTTACTGTGTTCGGTTTGTTTGTGATACATCCATATCCACACCAAACACCGCTGTGGATTTGGGCTCTGAAGCCATAATATTCTGAACAGATACATAACGGTCTTGGTGTTCCAGCATACGTCGAATCTTCTCCCTTGTTACTCCATGTTTAGTACGTCTAGAAAGACAGAATTAGGCAGATAGAAACTGTTTCGTAATCACATAAACTTTAAAGGCTCTTACGTGGGGCTTATTTAATTTTTAAATTTTCACTTAAAATTGCTCATTTACAGTTTGTGGCTGATTTCAGTTTTTGAGTTTTGTTGACTTGCTTATGCATTCTTGAAACAACAGTCCACCAAAACAGTCTTTCTAAAACACATCTTGAACTTAAAAAGTTACAAAACATCGAATTTGTAAAAGTTACATACTCAAAAAGTGCATCATGTTCCTGAATAAACCTATGAAAATAGTTAAGCACGATATAAACAGACTACAAAAGATTAGAATTAGAATGGAAACATTAAATGGAAAGATGCAACCTATAAGATTTTATACTGGATAACTTGCATAATTTGCTCAAGTGTGCAAGAAAATTACACACAAACCTACAAATTAGGTTTGTGTGTAAAGATGTTAATGTAGTATTGTAAAAACAGTAATAGTATTTTTTTTTTTATTTTAATTCGTAAGGTGTGTTATTTGCATTTTAATATTTTCTTGAAAATGTATTTTCTTAAAGTACTTGTAGGTACTGAATGTGTAATTTAAGCCATATCCGAACTGTGCAGCCTCCACTCCTGGACCAGTTTAATATCACAAAAACAATTTCAGACTGAAGCGCTACAATTTTGCATGCTGTTTGGAAATCAAAATGCGACTGGACTAAGTAACTGACTACAGAGCTTCAAGAGGGAGGCAAAGATTTAGTTAAAATGTGCCGCAAAAAATGGATGACTATAAGAAGCAAAAGTCAGATTTAAGTCAAACCAATAAAAATGGTAGGGCTGAAATTCCGTTGATAAAAAAAAGTTTGTAATCACCTTATGTGTAAATCGTTATTGATATTTTATATACAATAACAACTTACAAAATGTAGACTTAAATACTTTTAATTAGACAACAAAAGGTACTTTCAGATGTTATATTCAATATTTTAAGCATTTTGGCAACAACAAGAAGTTATTCAAGGATCGATTATTTCTCCAGGTATTCTGCCTGGAGAAGGGACTGCCATTTTTTAAATACAGGCATTACAGATATTTATAACCTGCAGTAATTTTAGAATCAACTGCAGCTCTGTACATCATTATAGTCACATTCAAAATTTCTTCTTTTTGTTTTACAGCCTCTTCATAACTTAATAAACATTTATATAATTTAGCCTTGGGCGATAAACGATATTATCGAATATCACGATAATTTCAACCAGTAATGATATTAAGATATTAAGTTTTATTTTTTATCATGTACCCTTGCCATGTGACTTTGTTTTTTGTCGTTCTTTGTATTCAACCATTGACTTTGTACAAGCAATCTAATCTAATGGTAAGTTTTTAAAATTTTAGACCTAAGCTATAACAGAAAAGACAGCATTTAAGTATAGACCACGCAAAAAACGCCACTTGAAAAGATTAGAATGTAGTGTTTCAGTCTGGCAAAAAATGCTGGGCATATGCAAATGAAACACTCCGCTACGTGTGACCTTCTCCCTAGACGGTGAAAAATGGATGAGCTTGTGCAGAAGAAGGGTGTTACCGTGCCAGTTTGGCAATATTTTGGTTTCCAACCAGACGAACACGGAGAACTGTTAAAAATATTTAACAGTGTTACATGCTGTCTATGCAGAAAACTGATCATCACCAAAGGCAGCAATACTACCAATTTGCAAGCACACCTCAGGATACATCCAACTCAGTATGGTAAACTGGGTCCTGCACAAAGAGAAGGCAATTCGTCGAATCAATCGAATCAAGTAACGTAACAGCACAAAGTGGCGAGATTGCATTATCAGTGTAACCCGTTACATACTGAAGGGTCTGCTTCCATTCAACACAGGTGAAAAGTCATCATTCAGAGAAATGTTATAGACCTTGAATCCACAGTACGAGCTGCCAAGCTGCAAATACTTCAGCAAGACAGCGGTGCCTGAGATGTATAATAATGTTAATTGTATATGAAACAATCTAAGTTGTTAAAGACTATAATTATTATTATTATTATTATTATTTCTTTGTTTTTTCCAGAATTAAGATTCACTGCTATAATTCTCCTTTGCTGTTCCACTGAGATGCAGCAGTTCACTTACATAGGCTAAAATAAAATGATCACGTGACTGAAACACATGAAAGACCGCGTTCACTTGGGTTTTCTTCGTAAATTAATTTTTAACACAATAATATTGTTTATCGTGATAAATCTGGAGACAATAATCGTTTGTCTAAATTTACATTATCGCCCAAGCCTAATATCATAATTTGTAATTGTATGAAATTGTAATTGTATTTATACATTTACCTGAAACAATCTTGGTTTTACTTCATTAAAAACATTGATTACAAGCTTTTAAATGCTAATTCCATTATATTCCATATACTAGATAGATTATTTTGCAGGTGTATCTGTTTACATAATTTTGTAGTTAAGTTTATGATTGTAGTTAAGTTAATGATTATTATAAATGTGTAATTGTGCCGTTTGTGGTGGCATCTGTTAAATTTGCATTTTTTGTGTGATTGTATCTGCCATACTTCTCCAGCTCTCTGGGTTTAGTTTTCCACCAGGTGTCTGGCTCACGGAACAGCACTCTATACTTGTGCTTCAGTGCCTGAAAAAAACAGGTGGACCAAAGGTCAGTGCAGTTGAGTGTGTATATCTGGCTGAACGGATTTATAAAAAGAGCTGCAGAATATTATTCAGATGCTGTAATTGAAGGGACCAATATTGAACTGATCATGCTTTGTGTGCTTTTATAAAAATCTACATTCTTTCCTGCTTAATTAAAAAGCACATGATATTATGGCCCTTCCACTTCAGAATGTTGTGTTTAGAGGCATGGATATATTAAAAACTCATTAAATGCTTCATGCCATGTATAAATATATATATGAAAATTTACTAGCATTGCCTTTCATTTCATTCCAAATGGTGTCAAGAATGATGTCCAGGAAATCTCACCTGTTTCAGTATTTGGGAAAACATTTCTTAAAAATTTTGTATACATAAAACATAATTAAAAATACATGTATAATGTGTTATATACTATACATAATGCCTTACCATGCAATGATAAGCCTTCAACTACTTTAAGTAATTATAGTTATATGCAAACATTTTCTGGTGTTACATAATGAACAGTATCAGAACACTGTGGGCATTAATATTCCATTGTTTTTCACATTTTTTTTGTATCATTAAGTCCTTGAAATGTAAACAAAGTCATTCAGGGTGGTTTGACGCAAAATTCTACAGAATTCTAGAGAAACGTGTCACAATCGTTCATAGTGGTGGTGAAAGGAACCAGACGTCAGAAACATTTGATGTCCCTGCAAGTTACATTACATTATAGTTATGTCTCCTGCTGCCTGAGACAGTGTTTTATAATAGTTTTGAGAAAATATTTGTGTCTAAAATATATTCTTTAAAATCCATTTACAGCTGAGAGGTATATGCAAGGTGTTGTAGTTCAAAGTAGTACCCAAAGAAAACTTTTTTTTCAGATTTGCCACTATTTTTCCATTATGAACATTACATATAAAAACTCAGAAGACGTGTAGCTTCACTGGTCAGTTTGAATAGTAATTTTAATTGGCTATTTTTGCAAGCCCTGGTTACTGTCAACACCACTGCAAAGAAACCAGAGTTATGAAGGCTCTAAACAGTTTCCCTGTTCACATCAAACCACCCTGAACAAGTGTTTAAGTGTTAGTAACCGAATTATGCAGATTGTTTTTTTTTTTTTAATTGTGGAATTTCCATTCAACAAAATAGGAGCAAACATTTGAGGAAGCAAAAACACACATAGACAATTACAGGACTGGCTGCATCCTGGAGTCAACAGTTTGTTGTTATTAATTATCTGGAACGCCTGCTAGAAGAAACCATCTGCTCTGATCAAACCACAAACGGACACTGGAATCTATCACTAGAACTTAGATACAAACTACAGAGTTCAGCAGTGAAACAAGACCAAAATAGAGCTTTCTGGAGACAAACAACAGAGGTGAGTTTGGCGTAAAAGTAGCTACAGCCATGCAAAAAAGAACAGAATTTCTACTTCTAAGTGTGGTGGTCGATCTGTGTTGTGGCTATTTTACTTTCAAAGTCCTTGAGAATCTTGTTAGGCTAAATGGTATCATGGACTGCATCAAAAAGCAGGAGATTTTAGATCAGTCTGGCTACCCTTGCCACTTTTGCATTAAAAGTAACAAATAAATGTGTCGTCTCCTACTTGTTAGAGAGAGAGAATGTGTTGTTTTTTCACACGTTTTAAGAGTGTACAT
>JAILXH010032439.1:17362-27420 GCA_023558415.1 Piaractus mesopotamicus
GGGGGTTGAGCCCTTGCCTTTGTGCCATCAGACTGTAAGTGCTGTCTTGATCAGTATGTTAAAAAATTGTGTTTTCTATGCACATGCAAGATCCATTTTGGCTTGGGTTGGCTCAAATTTCTTGAGCTTCACCACTTATGGGGACCCCCTGTGGTGCAGTACCATCCACCTAAGTAACTCCAGCACGCATCACTACAACAGTGGAAGTGCTGACTGATAACGTCATATCACAAAGGGGTGCCAGGTGCTGTAGAGCTCCTTAACAGTAACAATGCTTCATTAGTAATTAGGTAACATTACTGCCTTGTATGCTGGAAATGGGGGTTCAAATCCCTGCTTGGGCAGGATTACTCAGATTTTACGCCTCTCTTGATAAGAGTATCTGCAATCAGTTGCAAATTATAAAAGTTCAGGTTGTACTATTTTCTCCACATGTAAAAGGGGTGGAGTTATACAGCCTTCTCAGTGCCAGTGATGTCACAGCCTCCAAAATGTCTGGGCCTGCACTTCTGTATGTGTACTGGGGTACACACAAAAAAGTATTTTTAATAGATATATAGTTGAATTCAAGTTCATGGCATAGGATCTACAGTCTACATCCATTTAACGTTTCATATGAAAAATAGTTAAAACAATACTTATCAAATTAAACAAATGTTCTCCTTACCTCTAACATCGTTGTCCAGATGAGAAGTACTCTAGTTCCTGGGTTTTTGCACTGGGGCTACGAGGCTAATGTAGCTAATAAGCTAACTAACATTTTGTGAACTACACGCCTAAATCATCAAAAAGCCTGCCTTAAACTGTGTCAAGTTTTTAAGTAATCTCAAACAGACTGGTTACCCATGCTAGTTGCTCTTTGTGATAAGCTAACATTCTAAGATTCACCTAAACAGCTAACATTGGTTTGTTTATGTGACTGTTGAGTTGTGACACAGGCTAAGAAATTAATTTTCTTCTAATCTGTTTATTGATTCATATGTTTTTACCACTGTTTAGTAACCTCAACACAGTTCATCACTATCTAGCACAATGCTAATGAGGGAGTAGGGATCCATTTTGGTCACAGTCAACCTTGCTGAAAAAAACAGCTTAGATAAGCATGGATTTCATGCTGGTCTAAGCTGGTCTGAACTGGTTTAAATCTGGTTTATGCTGATCTGGTGCTGGTTTAGCTAGTCACCCAGTATTGTCATGCTGGTTGACCAGAATACCAGCATCCAAAACAACCTCCAATGGGAAATGCAAGCTAGTGAACAAAGATAAGCAGTTAGCACGTAAGAGCAGACTGTTGCTAACAGCTTTCATTGCTGCTGACCAGCATATCAGCACCCAAACCACAACATATGCTGGTTTTGCTGGTGATGCTGGTTTTTCTAGCACGGAAACACAAGCCAACAAACAAAGACTTGCGATTAGCACACTGCTGGGCATGCACACATACACCCACACCATAATGCCACTGTGCCTGATGTCACAGAGGGATAAAAGCCTTTAATCTGCACTCCCTCAGTAGGCCAGCAGTCTCCCCGCCCCAACGTACGAGTCGTGTGAGTCAATGGAGTTCCCAAATCTGCAGTAATCCTACCTCCCCTCTAATCTGACCCACTCTGTGAACTTCCTTTAAGAGCTCGCACACAAACACAGCCACAGAGAGCTTTACTCCAGTCCACGTGAACTGATAACCATCTCCCCACCCAAACCTCTAAGAATAGACACACTTTGGTCCATTCACATTTCGAGGGCAGAGTTGAGTTAGCTGTAAAAGTGCACATGTGTATGGTTGCAACCACAGGCCGTTTTTGTCCCAGTCTGAGACTCCAAGAAGGAACTTAATGAGCTCCCCTGCTATCCTTTTCCCCCAATATCTCCAATATATCCACAGTACATCTTCATCTCTCTGTAGGAACCATTACTTCAGGACATTTCCGCTCCACCATTCTTTCAAAAAAGCCCTAAGAAGGTTCCATCATGGATGGCGTTCACCTTTATTTATCCAAGTTATTCAAATGTGGCATCCATATGTTTAAAAATATGTTTTCCTAGAATCAAATCCCAGCATAAACTGCTTAATGAAAGTGTACTGGGCTCCATGGTCTATAATTCCATAACATCCCATTGGTGTGTCCTGAATTAACCCCCCCATCCTTCAATCCTCACTTGACTCCAAAGGTCAAACATGGTCGCCGGAACCTGCGTCCATCCCATGACTTGCACAATGAGGATTAAGTCAGCCAGTATGTGTGGGACAGAGGACCACTCGCTTCGTCCACCGAGCGAAACACGCACACTCCCACGCTGCTGTGTTATGGTTCCCACCACTGCGCTGCTCTTTTTCGCTGACTTGCTGTGTAACTGTTGCCCAATTGCTCTGACTCATTTACAGCGAGCTGAATTTCCAGAGTTTACAAAGATCAGCTTCTCCTTATATAGTACTGTGCAAAAGTCAGAGACCCCCCTTATTTATTTGAGTTATCCATTTAGAGTGTTAGTAAAAAAGAGCAGAAAACATATAACAGCAAATTGCAAAGTCTCAACAACTAAATATCTTTTTTAGTATTTAATGTGTGAACATTTTACCCTCATTTCAGCATCTGACTCGCTTTCAGTTTTTCAAAGAAATCTGCAGGAATTTTCCACACCTCCAAAGTTCAGTCTTAGAAGTTGGTTGTATTTTTTGTTTTTCACCATCCAAGTAATCCTAAAAACATTCAGTGATGTGGTCTGGACTCTGGGGTGGTCAGTCCATTGTGCTGAGAACACCAGCAGCTTCTTTGTTTGATTTGCAAAGTTTCTCTTTCTCAGTAAAAGCCAATCAATCCAAGAATTTTGACATTGTTTGAAATCACACCATTGTTTCATTTATTTTCCTTTGACTTTCTCCTTCTTCCAGCAAGTGGATTATCTTACAACTAATTGCTCAGAAATATCTTCTTGCGGAGCCCTGCTGGTGGCATCCTGCATAAATAAAAATAATGTGTGGCCACACCATATTAATGTGAGGGAACAATATCCTAAAGCATGGCCATTACTTAGTAAGGCGTAGGAATGAGATCCTAATGCGTGGCCACGACTTACTAAGGCATGGGAACAAGATCCTAATGCGTGGCCATGAATTCGTAAACCGTGGGAACAAGATAATTAAGTCGTGCCCACAATTTAGTAAGGCGTGGGAACAAGGTCTTAATGCGTGGCCATGACTTAGTAAGGTGTGGAATTTAGATCCTAATTCAAGGCCACGACTTATTAAGGCATGGGAACGAGATAATTGAATCGTGGCCATGACTTATTAAAGCGTGGGAACGAGATAATTAAGTTGTGGCCATGACTTAGTAAGGCATGGGAACAAGGTCCTAATGCATGGCCATGACTTAGTAAGGTGTGAGAACGAGATAATTAACTCATGGCCAGGTATTAGTAAGGCATGGGAAGAAGATCCTAATGCGTGGCCACGCCATATTAATGCGACTTAGTAAGGTGGGGGAATGAGATCCTAATGCATGCCCATGACTTAGTAAGGCATGGGAACAAGATCCTAATGCATGGCCACGACTTATTAAGCCGTGGGAACGAGATCCTAATGTGTGACCACAACTTCGTAAGGCATGGGAGCAAAATAATTAAGTTGTAGCCACGACTTAGTAAGGCGTGGGAACGAGATCCTAATGTGTGGCCACAACTTAGTAAGGCATGGGAACAAGACAATTAAGTCGTGGCCTTGAATTAGTAAGGCATGGGAACGAAATCCTAATGCGTGGCCACAACTTAGTAAGGCATGGGAACAAGATAATTAAGTCATGGCCATGACTTAGTAAGGCATGGGAACGAGATCCTAATGGGTGGCCATGACTTCGTAAAGCGTGGGAACGAGATAATTAAGTCGTGGCCACAACTTAGTAAGGCGTGGGAACGAGATCATGCCTGATTAAACTGTGGTGAAGGCTTAACAGAGTCGTGTCCACACATTAGGATCTCGTTCCCATGCCTTACTAAGCTGTGGCCACAACTTATATAATCCCACGTCTCACTAAGTCATGGCCAAGCATTATTTTTACTTATATGGGATGTCACCAGCAGGGCTCCGTATCTTCTGAAAAATGAATAACGTGCACTTAACGGCTGTTTTGACCGAGACACGTTTGGTGCTTCTTTTTGCACTGGAGCTACGATGCTAATGTGGCTAACAGGTAAGCTAATAGGTGACTAGTACTGCCATTTTGAGGTATGTGAGGTACTTTTCTTGTTTCATATGTGTTAAATCAGTTTGCACATGTGTAATTAGTGGTTTTAGGCCTGTCACACTCATTAAAATCGCCTGAATGCAGTTATTTTCCACAGTCATTAGATTTCACATCATGTTGTATCTCAGTGTAAGCTGAAAGAGTTTTCATCAGTCGGTTTGAGCCAAATAAATGTAAATAACCAGAGTCGGTTCTTTGTTCTAAATGTTTAAGTTCTACTGTGTGCTATCATACGTTCAGGGAAATGATTGGTTATTTGGTAGTTAGGTAGCTAATGCTACTTTTAGCATGTATGCTCACAGGACAAGTGTTTTTTGCTCCCATTTTCACAGTCTAGAGAGAAAAATGTAAGCTTTGGTCAACTCTGTAACACTTATTACACACACTACAGTGCAGTATATCTATTGTTAGCTGCAAAGCTAGTAAGCTACATAGCTAATCAGCCAGTTTAGCTGCTTTAGACTTGTACTGCATAAAAAGAACGGCGCTTCAGTTGTTAATTGCCGTTATTTGTATGATAATTGTCAGCTAAAAATTCTAGTCTAGGTGGGGTATAAGCTTCAATTACTTGTTAGCTACATTAGCCTCGTAGCTCTAGTACAATGCTGAAGACACAAACTTACCAAACCAAACATGTTTTGGCTGGCTGACTATATTTTGGTTAAAGGTGCAGTGTGTAAGATTTAGGGGGATCTATTAGCAGAAATGGAGTACAGTGTATAATCACCTGTAACTATGAATCATTATGTTTTTATTAGCTTAGAATGAGTCCTTCATTGGGTCCAAACACTGGCATGTTATGTCGCCGAGTTTCTACAGTAGCCCTGAACGGACAAACCAAACACTGGCTCTAGAGAGTGCCTTTTGCGTTTTTACGTAGCAGCTTGAATTTGGTGGTGCTATAGCAATCAGCGGTTGCTGCCAATGCTGGCTAACCATTTTGTGTTGAAGTTCGAGAAGAACTCGAGAAGCAAAAAGAAATCGGGACAGGTGACGGCAGAAAACCTGATGGCCACATGGCTCCCGTGTGGCGCAGCCGTCTTAGTCATGGGAGTTCGGTTCGATCCCTGGTGATGCTACAGCCGTTTGTGGCCAGGAGTCCAAGAGGGCACAATAGACCTTGCTTTCTGGGTGGGTAGGATGGCCTCCCTTCTCCCCCCATCACTCAGCGCGATTCCTCTGAGCGCGTTCGGCTGCAAACAACAAAAACCTGATGGCCACTATAAGTTCTACTACATGCTTGGAAAGGGTGGGGTGAGTGAGGGGTATTCAGTTGGTTGCAATCTGCAACCTCACCACTAGATGCCACTAAATCTTACACACTGCATCTTTAAGGGGAACAACTGTGGAAACAGAAAGTTAATCTTAAAACTATGCTTAAAAAATCTATACTGGTCAAAGCTGGTCTGTGCTGGTCTATGCTGGTTTGGTACTGTTCTGGTCCTGGTTTAGCTGGTCACCCAGCATGGTCATACCAGCATCCAAAACACAACATATGCTGTTTTTGGTGGTGATCAGCATATCAGCTTCCAGACCACAACATATCGCTGCTGTCGGAATAAAACCTCGTATCTCCGTTTTTGTTGTTTTTCAGTTTTTGACATAATTTGAAAATACCTGTTGCCCTTTACATTGTGTGTAAATGTCATGAAGAATGGACCAAAAGAAACAACCCAAAATGACTTGGAAAAAAGTCTGGTTCCATTGACTTACATTCAAAGCAACACGTGTTTTTTCCCTCTCCTGTAAAGTTGTCATTTTGGAGCTACAAGGTTTTCTTCCGACAACAGCGATATGCTGGTTTTGCTGGTGACCAGTTTTGCTGTTTTTTTCTAGCAGGGAAATAGGAAGCTGACCCAGGGTCGGCCTTAGTGCGCCGAGCTTTATGGGCCATTCATCTGTCCCCGTCTGTCACTGTGATGTCAGCAGCTCAGCAAGGCTTAATACACCCAACCCCCTCTAGACAAACACCGACAGAGAGAGAGAGATAGACTCAGACGCTGACGCAGAGAGTAGAAAGAGGAACAGGAACAGTGTCAGACTGACACAGTTATGCTCGTTCCCTTTCTCACTGACCCGAGACCAGCTGCCCCGTCCCAAATCCAAATCTAATCGCATTATATCCAAAAAACAGGACTGCTCTCAGGTCAGGGTAAAAGGAGCTACGCTCAGCAGCAGGTATCTAACAAGATAGAGAGCGAAAAGACGACAGTGACAGAAGTGTCAGGGCCTGGGGTGTGAGATCAACACCTGTTGTCACTTCTTAGGGAGAGCGATGTCTCTCTCTCCCACACAAACACCTCTCCAGCTGTTGCTAGGTCAGGCTAGCATTGTCAAGCGTGCTAATTCTTTGTCACTCTTCCTGACAACAGCCCAGCCAGTTGCCCGAAGACCTACGTGCATCTACACGCACCCCAGGACCCCGAACAGGTGCTGAACACGTGCATCGACCACTTGCGGCAGATGCTTGGTGTTCGTGACTGACCACAACCCTTGCTTGGCCTTCAGGAATCCTCAGGAGCTGAGCCTGTTCCAGCAGGTTCCTAAGGCCTTACTGTAGAGCAGTGGTTCCTAGCATTGGTCCTGGAGTTGGTTAGCAGTGTTAGCTTATGGGTCAGTAAAGACAACTCTCAAAAACATAATGACTGCCCTCTTGACCAACACTGATCCATTTTGTCAAGAGCTCTGAACGTTATCGTGTGTTAAAATGGGGACATTTGTTTTTTCTGTGTTGAAACAAGAAAAAAATTTTTCTGTCTATTTTTAGCTAAGAAGGTCAGTCATTCAGACTGGTTTGACGTTTTAGAGTAGCCAAGTCAGCATTGTTCACAATGGTGGTGATAGGAACCAGATGTCCACCTTTAAAAGCTCCCTCACAGAAAGCTATTACATGAAAATGGTTATGAATATCAGTGCTTGATGCCTGAGACACT
The DNA here is from genome assembly GCA_023558415.1 of Piaractus mesopotamicus. Taxonomy (NCBI): domain Eukaryota; kingdom Metazoa; phylum Chordata; class Actinopteri; order Characiformes; family Serrasalmidae; genus Piaractus; species Piaractus mesopotamicus. Next base: position 24,537 of record JAILXH010032439.1, read on the forward strand.
GTTTTTATGATAGCTTTGAGACGAAATTTTGGCCTAAAACATCATTTTTAAATCCATTCATGGCGCAAGAGTACATGGTACGCGTTGTGAAGCAAAATACTCCCCGAAGAGCACATACTTTTTCAGATTTCGCACTATTTACCATCATCAACATTACATATAAAACTCAGATGATGTGTAGGTTCACTGTTCATTAACAAATAAATGGCTGTATTTGCTTTGTTGGCGTCGCAACCTCTGGTTCCCATCACCACCACTGTAAAGAAAGAATCAATAAGTTGCTCTACAATGAGCCATTTCACATTCCAACCATTGCATTATGCAATAAATTTGCATAATTGTTGGAATTCCCTTTTAAGTAATCTCAAATAGACCAGCTTATGTGGTTTTCTGACACTGTGTCATGCAATGTAATCCAGAAAGGTGGAAAAATACAGGCCTCAAGATGGCTGCTGCTGTTTTTAGCCATGCCAACATACTTTTACCTATTTTTAAAGATTTGGTGTTTTCCCTTGGATACATGGTGTATCCAACTAATCCTTCCTGAGTAGAATCAGGTGTGTTAGAACAGGGAAAAGAATAAAAATGTGCAGGACAAGTGCACTCCAGGCCTAGGATTTCAGAGCGCTCATTTTCTAAAGCTCTGAAAGGAGGTTCACTGGGGTCATGGCTCCCTCCCAAAATTCATAAGCTGATCTCTGAAAGCAAGAATTTGCAGCCAGTGATTTAAGAAACAATCTTTTTTAGGCTCAAAATAATTTTTTTTAAAAAACTCTTGGCACCAAAAGAAGTCAAAATAAAACTTCTGACAAGATTCTACCTTCAAGAATCAACTGTTAAGGCCTTTCAAGGAAATAAACAGCGTTACAAACTCCTATTTGTTGCTTTAAGCTACTTTAGCTTGGCCCGTTAGCTTGGCTGGGCAACAAGTTCTTCACAGAGGGGGGAGGAATGTGATAACACAAACTGGTTTGTCATAATGAGTGAATAATCAGCCTTTAGTCACACTGCACATATGGCCAAGGCTGCGAAACGGCATTTAGAATGATCTTGTGGGCGAGTCGTCAACTCGAACAGTTCATAAAATGGTGATGTAACAAGCTTAAGAAGCTACTTAAGCAAAGAATACTTGCTGGGACAAAGTACATCCCTGGATTTCCAGAGGTGCGAGACGCTAACAGTAGAACGTTACAGTCTCAGCATTGGTTTTATTAGAAACTTCTACCTGTGTACGTCCACTCTGTCCAAGCTGATGAACTAAAGGATGGCTAATATAAACTATGGGCTACAGTTTCAAACTGTATGCAAGATGGAGCTCCAAGGGAGGGGTTTCTGCTAGGGCACATCTTCGAAGATTGATCCATTTTGTAAAAAATCAAAACAGCTGTTTAATGAGAGTTATTGAGAGATGAGAGGAGTTTCCAAAACTGGAGTTTAAGAAATGATCGAGATACAAAGAAAACAGAGCTCCTAATAACCACCTGGAACGCCTGATAGACCACCACTGCTCCCATCATATAAACAGCACTTAAAGCTTGCATCTATGGGAGAAAACCAAGTTCCACTGTTGCTTCAGATCAAATCCACAAGTGCTTGTGTCCATCCTTTCACTGTGAGAAGACAACTCAGTGGGTCGGAAATAGAACATTTCAAGCTGCTGCTGGTCTTCTCAGAACAATGAACTGACCGCACAGACCTAAACATCATTGAATGTGTGTGGAATTACTGGGATTGTACAACCAATTTCTAAGACTGAACTTTAGAGTTTGTGGAAAAAAATCCCTGCGGGTTTCTCTGAAGAACCAGTATAAAGAATGGAAGCTGTAATAAATGCAAAGGATGGACTTATTAAAAACACTGACATCATAGCTGTGTCCCAATTCAGGGGCTGCATCTGAAGGCCGATTGCATCACAGCGGCGCGACTAGGCCGTCGCATTTCGAGGGCTCACTCTTATGTGGCCAAGCAATCTGTCCTTCTTTTCCATGGCAATGAAGGATCCACGGACCGAACGGCGGCTGAGGAGTCACTTTTAAATGTAACTAATGGGTTTAATCCGAGTCGAATAGCTAACGATACGAATCTTGAAAAAGCCAAGCAAAATTTACGCTAAAGTTTCGTTTTGTTTTAGGGGGCAAGGAGCAGAGAGAAGCATTTCCAGCTCTAATGAATGAAAAAATTAAGAACGTTTCTGGTTCCACCTTAAAGAACTTTAAAAGAAATCGACAGGAACAGCGTTCCGTAACGCAACGGTAAAGGTGGAAATCTGCCTTAGTGCAGACCGTCTCACTCCGGTTCAGCCATCTCGGGTCTACGTAGCCTTCGCAGACCACGTCCTTCGAAGGACATAGCTTATATTTTCTTGTGGAAGCTTCTGGGTAGTTTTCTGTTTATATGTGTTTTCTTATGCTGATAACTGAGCAAGTTGTACTTAATGGCCACTTTGTCGGGAATGGGTGGTCTCTGACTTTCGCACAGCACTGTACCTCCATTATGGACATTATTTGGAAGCCAGCCATCAGCATTACATGGAAACACCTACACTGTTTTGGAAGAAGTGCACATTTTAGACATAAATTAAATAAATAAGCCATGAAATGCAGCCAAATGTGGGGAGGAAAATGCAGAAGAGGGATGACTAACAGTACAGCACGACACGGCAGTCTCTTTCTGTACATTGTTTTTTTTATTTACAATACTATTTTGCTTTAATGCCAGGTAAAAGGATTAAATGCAATACATAAATATGAACATGGTAAGGATTTTTTGTACAAATTTGCATATAACTAATAGCTGAAATTAAAACTCAAACGGATACGGACACTTTCACTCCCAGGCCGTGACAAGACACACACACACAAACACACACACACACACACACACA
>JAILXH010032460.1:0-13021 GCA_023558415.1 Piaractus mesopotamicus
TTTTCTTATTTGTGATTTGTTGTAAGAACAGAACCTACACGCACACTCAAGAGCACAAAGGCACGAGCAGTTCTGCGGTTTAAGAACACGTCATGAATCTGGCACAAACTTTTTCTTAGGACCTTTCTTGACAGCACACTTAAGAAAAAACTTAGGAAGATCTTGGTTTATGAGGCCCAATCTATTATTGGTATAGAACCTTTAGGTTATGTGGAGGTACTTTAAACTATTTAAAAAAGGGTTCTCCGTACATCTAATTTACAGAAATGATTCTTTAAAGAACCATCCATTTAAAAGTTCCTTAGGAAACCACAAGTGCTTCTTCTTTGGCATTGCTCCGAAGGACCCTTTTCAGCACAGAAGTGTTTTTCCCCATTTAAAAAGCATTTGCGGGTTGCAGTTGCCATGGCAATCTATCAAAATATTAATTTACCAAAATACATTGCGTGAGCATGTTTAGATACTTATGTTGAAAAAAATTAGCATCTTTACTGACATTATTTATTTTTTACTTTCTTGCTCATTGTAGTAGAAGAAATATGCCCAGGTACTAATTTGGTTCTCCTTTCAAAGTGTTCCTTCACTCAGCACAGAACGGCAGCTGCTCTTTATACCAATCATGTTATTCTATGGATTTATCCATTAGAAAATGGAACATGGCACAGTTTTCTAAACTTGTAGTGCAACCAATGAGCATCACTTATTCTTTTCTCTGTCAAAAAATTATCATTATGCTACAGTGAACTACTCTGAGGTGGAAGAATGGTGAATTAGGCGATATACCGGTTCACCTGGCATACCAGCTGGAATTTTTTTAAGGTATTAGTTTTATGATAACTTGTATACTGGTGTACCACAAACAAGTGGAGATAACGGAGATAAAGTCCAGTCCAACCCAAGACTCAGTCAGAGATGTTTTAGAGATCCCTCATCTCCCGCTGTGTAGTCAGTTGCAGTCTGAAGTGACGTTAATCCAATTTGTTATCAAGGGAGCGAACATCAGAGAGATGTATGAGAGGAACAGCCGGTCTCTGGGGGTTAGCCTTTAGCCTTGCATGGACACCAGCCCACTTGCCATGCTGTTTCCTCTCGCACCACCAGCTTCTCATCTGGTACGTATAGTGTGGCCGATTTGTAATATTGACTGAACTCCAGCAGAGTCACAAACATGGACATGAAACAACATTTAGCACCAGTTTTGCTGGGCCCAGAGAAACCACTGCGTGCTTACACGTATGTGACATTGATTCAACTATATCCACCGATCAGCCATAACATTAAAACCATGTTTCTACACTCATTGTCTATTTTATCAGCTCCACTTACCATATAGGTGCACTTTATAGTTCTACAATTACAGACTGCAGTCCATCTGTTTCTCTGCATACTTTATTAGTCCCTTTTGACTCTGTTCTTCAATGGTTGGGTGTAGCGCCGAGTTTATTAGCTGACAAACACAAGAACAAAACTCTGGGGTCATAAAAAGGCACAGACTACAGCTCTCAGCTCCTGTACAACAAAGTGTAAACCATAATCAAACAGTCTGTTTACCGTTAAGAGGTGGACGACTCTGTAACTAATGGCTTTCTAATCACTCGCTAGTATTAACATACTAAACAAATCATAAGAGCTGTTGTTTACATAATTTAATCCACATTAGCTATTTCAGAAACTTACAACATTTTTATAACAATATGTTACACTTTATATTATTTTTAGGAGCAGAGCTCAACTTTTCTACCTACCGTCTTGCCATACACATAACACAGAGTCCGTTATAGCAATATCATCATAGATAATTTGACCCCAAAAATTCTATTCATAAGAGATAATGTATTTAAACTACAATACAAATTACTTTAAATTAATATTAAATGGAATATTTTGATGAAATTCATACACATTAAAGCTGCTTCTGCTAGATCCCACATTACTAGCTCAGAGATTCCTGTTCTGCTCCAGTTTTCTATCTCTAAGGTTCAGCACTAATGACTGGACAGTTTGCAAAGACCCTTCACTACTGCTGACTAAACTTCTTACAATTACAAGACTGAAATTTATGTTAGAATTACACAAATGACAGTAAATCAGTCTTAGCTACTTTACAACTACTGTGTAACATGATTAAAATAAACATTGAAGTAGATTTGCATTGCATATGTGTGAAACTGAATGTGACACAGGAAATGATCAACACATTGGTGTACCCAAGTGGAGCTGATAAAATAGACAATGAGCAAAGAAACAAGGAGGTGCTCATAATGTTATGCCTGATCGGTGTACAAGCTAATTAAGTAAACATACATTTTTACAAGATTTTATTCCAGGTAATTTTCGACCAAATGATGTGCAAAAAATGATATGACAACAATGAAATCTGTGTTATGTTTTGATCGGCTATGACTGCAGAAACATTATAAACCAAAAAATATCAAGTAATATCACAATTGAAACCTGATTAGAGAAATCTCACTTTAAGGGGACACAATGGAATCAAGTCTGAGACCTTCTTCCTCAACCACCTTACAGTTTTTCCAGTTTGGCAATGTAATATTTTCAAAATTGCCAAACAAATCAAATAAAAAAGAGAGATCACATTGACCGTATGATAGAGGAGAGCAGGTCCTGGTGAAGTTCCATGTTATCCTCTTCAGAAGCATTGATGGTTGATTTATAAGAAGACCTGAGTGACAGTGTGATTAATGCTGTGAGGTTGTGAGAAACAGCTGGCTCATGATAAAGCCATCAGTGGTCTGTGTGCAATCATACTGAACAGCTGCCTTTATCTCTACATGACATGAACTTTTAATTCTAAAGGTGGAGTACATAGGACAAATATCCACTGTGCTCTTTTTCATCAGTAACAGTAGATGTTAAAATTTTGGATAAATAATGAGAGCAGTCCATATAAAAGCTTTAAAAATAATTTTAAAAATCTAAAAAATAAATGCATTAAACATCTTTAAAATATCTTGTCAGCAAAAAAAAACAACCATAGAAATCTTAAAAATAAATGGCTTTTTTCACTTTCCTAAAACACGTTTCAGTTGATGGTTCTTCAGAGAATCCTTTTAGAAATGAGATGTGAGGAATGTTTTAAAGTTTAAATTGAGATGTTTTTCTTTAAAAAATGCATTTTTTGTAACAAATACATAATATAAATATAAAAAATGTTATAAAAACAATTTTTGAAACCTGCCTAACATTTTATATATTGTTTTTTGTTTTTGGCCCTCAGCCCAGCACAAATATTGCACCTTGACCCCCTCAAGACAAAAAGTTTGTGCACCCCTGATACAAAGGGCAGCTAAAGATTTTTATTATTATTATTATTATTTTAATTTAGAAATTCTTTTTTTATGCATATACTTTTTGTATCGTACCATTTGAATTGCATTTTGTTTATAGGTCACAGTAATGCCAGCTTCCTGCCGCATGTTTGTGCATCCTTGTCCGTCAGTGCATGTGCATAGAGGAGGTTTTGTCATTGACAAGTGCTTTATGCTCAGGCGTCTGTGTTTAGGATTAGATAGCGGGGCTTTACATGGCTGACTGGGGCCTAATTTACCTTGATCAAGGCACAGAGATGCGAAAAAGAAACAAACTCCAAATGCTGGGTGATTAAGTAAAGGTCACGTTCTCAGGAGATTTTCTGCTCTAGTTAAACAGGGACGACATGCACACGACTCCAGCACTGTAGGGATTGAGGCTAGCATGGCAACATGTGGCGACCTGTCTAGAAGTCTCTGCTTTTTCTTCCCATACGCCCTCAGGAAATTATTCTTAATATAAAGATGGCCAGAGGGGTTTGTGCAATGCAGCTCAGAATCCACAGCATTAGCATAAAAGAGGAATTGATTATTTTAATGAGGACACTGTAGATGCTGAGAAGAGGGTGGCATAAGAATAGAGGAGATGCTCAGAGCTGTATCACTCAGAACTAAAAGAGCTCACTTTGATATTTCCACTCTTAACAAAGGGTTGTTTGGTGCAATGCCACAGAAGAATCACTTTTGGTTCCCTAAAGAACCTTTCAGGGGATGATTGTTTGCAGAACTATTTTTGTAAATGGTTTACAAATTATCCTCTTGTGAGTTGTAAGTGCTAAACTGCAAAACATTCAGGCTAAACGACAGACAGTTAATGATAAGCAAAAGAAGGACCTAAACTCTAAAAAGTAAAGGAACTAAACAGGGTTCTTTGGAGCGATGCCATAGACGAACAACTTTTGGTTCCCTAAAGTACTCTTCAATGAATGGTTTTTCAAAGGGCCATTACTGTAAATGAGATGAGCGACTTTGAGGAACCTTTATAAAGTTCTTCAAATAAAGTAAATGTTCTATACCAAACGAAGAATTTTCCAAGAACCTACTGCACAGAGACAAACAAACCTCTTGTATATTGTAGCACAACTGAACTACATTAAAGCTAACGCTCAGATATGCATATGAATGACCTACATTCTTAAAAATAAAAAGGCCAAAAATGTTTATTGTTGCGATGCCATAGAAGAGCCATTTTCGGTTCCCTAAAGAAGCTTTCAGCAGATGAATAATCAAAGAACCAAGTAAGTGAGATGAGCGAGGACCTTTTTAAAGTTTAAAGAACCTCCACATAATATAAAGATTCTGTCACAATTAAAAGTTATTCCTAGGACCTTACATTCAGGTCAAGAACCTTTATTTTTAAGAATGTAAGTAATTTGCACAGAGACAAATCAGTCTCTTATAAACTGTAGCAAAACTGCAAACATTTAGCTGAGCACACATACATGCATGAATATGCAGATGAAGGACCAACACTCTTTAAAAAAGTGCCAAGAAATATTGGATTGATACCTTAGAAGAACAACTTTTGATTTCTGATCAGTGGATTTCAATAGATTATTCTTGAAAGAACCACTTCTGAAAATGAGACGAGCAAGTGGAAGGAGCCTTTTAAAAGTTTAAAGAATCTCCACATGAGCAAAGGACACATACCAACAGAATATTTTTCCTAGAACTGCACATAAAATAAAAAAAATATTTAGGAACCTTTATTTTTAAGAGTGTAGACAGATAATAACAAATGTCATTCAGATAAATAGTGTGTTTTTTAATATTGCAAATGAACATGCATGTAAGCTACTGTATTACTGAAGAAAATGGAAAGTTTATTAAGATAAAATGAAATAATTTCTTACTGGCTGCAGAAATCCAGTCAGTTCCTCAAATTTAAGAGTCCAATAAATAATGCACTGGCATCATATGAATAAGCGGTTAAAGATACTTTTGAATTATTAACATTACAAGGAAGCTGCTGTCTTTTGAGGCTGACTTTGAGGATTCCCTTGTTTGTTCAACAGCATGGAAAGTGAAGCTTAGGAAAGATTAATGCCTCTACCTGAAGAGCCAGAGTCTATCTTCGAACCCTCCCATAGGCACGCAGTCAGTGGTGTAATGTGTAATGAGGATGCAAGGTCGTTTTGGATGACAAAGACTTCAGCCTACATGCCATTACTGTGCCTGCTTTGGTTCTGATGGAATAGATCAAAACCCCTGAATGGCAATAACAATCTGTCTCAATGAACCTCATAAACACATGCCTGTTGTGACTATTTGTCTCTTGGACTCTTTCACAAATGATATTTTGCAATCCAATTCATTCAAGTGCATTTTTCCACAGATTGATTGCTAAAACAGAGCAAGCCTGTCGAGTCATTAGTTGGCTGATACAGGTCTGCATTGAGAAAAGAGATGTATCAGTAGGGGGCACTATTGATATACGCACTTTATACTGGCATCCGGCCGGCACATCTGGAGACTACCATTCTTTTTCATCTCAAACTAATCTTTGCTTTAATATCTCATTTGATAAAAGTGTGAGTGTTAATTTGAGACAGCCACACATTTCATACCTATACTCGTCTTCCGCCATTCTTCACAATGAAGGCAGCTGCTAAAGATGAAACAGAAAAGTTTTACACTCTATGTATACATTTACTGCTGTTAATTCTACACTTTCAATTCAAAATCAAAGCTCAGACAGTGAAGCTATCATAAAAACATAAAAAATGTTGTGTGGAACCGAAAGACTTTACAATGAACTACATTAAGTAAGTCATACATGACGTCAGTATCTGAATGTTGTCATCCTTGGCGGCAGTAGTCATATTCTACAGTGAGGCCTTTAGGCCTGTCACTATCATTACATAATGACCTGATCACAATTAATAAAGCTGATTGCAATTATTTTCCACAGTTGTCAGCTTTCACAATCAAAGAATGTGAACTGGGTGCTTTTTCGTTCATTAGGTTGACATAAATATCAAAAAAACAAGAAAAACTTTTTTTTAGCAAGACACGTTATGGGCCTCTTGGAAAATAGCATGTCCAGTGCTATTACAACATTAGAGGGCAGCAGTGAGTAATGTTTGTTTATATGAGCTCAAGCTGTGTGTATCATCTGAGAGCTATTAAGCATCAATGACTAGAAAGCAAGATAGCTAATCAGCCACTTTCATTTATTTAATATTTAATTGTTAATTACACTTATTTATATAGCAATAAATCATCAACTACAATTTCATGATTGTGACAGGCCTGTGTTACACTGTAAATTATTGAGGGAATTCACAATATTTAACACAAATTTTTCACAGTAAAATACTGTACTCATCGTTTTATTGTGAATCAACTCATCTTAAGATTATTTCTGTGATACAACAGAAAATTACTGTGAAGTTGACATTGAGCTCTACCACAGCATTATGCGATACGACAACAGCTAAGAGTTAAAGAGCCATAAACATTTTGATAAAAATATTTTAGGTATTTTTGTTCTGTCTATTCAGGTTTGGTGTTTTGAAGACATTTAAAGTTTTATGCAAGTTTGCAAAAGACCGTGTTGACATGTTTTGTTGGTTTTCTCTGTGAAAATACGTTTCAGTAAACACATTCACTACAAAATAGTACACTTCTGACAATTTTAATGCACAAGTACTTTTTATTTGCATTATTTGCATAATATGTATTGTGCACTTGAATGTGCAGAAAATGCCAAATGTAGGTTTATTGTCTGTAGTGGATATTGTACCTTATATTATCATATATTATATATAAAATAATTTAACCGGGGATACATAAACTTTTGCATATGACTGCAAACAGTGCAAAACATGGCAAATAAATATTTAAATTGATTTTGCATTTGATTTTACTTTAGTTTTTATCTTGTATCTTTTCCGCTAAATAAAAAAAACTTAAATATTCACAGGTCCAGTAAAATTAAAAGGTAAATTTTGTCATAGGTAATTTGCAGTAAATTACTGGCTGTTGAGCTGCATTACTTTTACAGTTGTAGGTGGAAAATACTTATTACTATAAGCATACGGCAGAATACAGCCACATCACGACAATCTTGCAGCCCAGGAGGCTGCGGAGTTACAGTATTCAGTTGTTACTTTACAATGATTTACTGTTTATATGGTACAGTAAATTAGTGTGAAAGTTATGCAACTAATAGCCAGTAATTTACTGTAATTTCACAGAGAAAGTTTTGACAATGTGTCTATAGAATGGCAACATTCAGATATTGAATATAGGAATCTGTCCATGGGTCATTTGTCCATTTCCCCCTTAAACAGCCAAACCGTTTCTCTTTTGCTGTCATTTCCAGTCCACACTAGTGAAAAAGACTCATGACTGCACTCTGCCCCAAGTGTCTCACTACAGAGAGCAACAGCTGACATGCTGTCATCATGGTAAAGACCTCGAAGCTGTAACAAAGCAATCATGGCTAGCACAGCTGTCCTTGGTGTCTATGAAATGCTCTGCCTTGGTAAAGTATATATATATATATAGAGAGAGAGAGAGAAAAAAAAGTATATATATATATATATATGTAAAACACAATTATTTCAGTGCGCATTCAAGGTCTAAGTACTCGTCTCATTCTGAGATAACAAGAGGAAATATATAAATAATAAAAGAAAAGAGTCATTGAAGAGGATCTCACATGAAATTTTGAGAGGCTCTTCTTTTGATGAGGACATCATACTCAAGTTTCCTGATGATTGTGGCAGCTACAAAAGCTTCACTGCTGCCCGCAGAGATTCTCAGAATTGATGCGGACATTTCTGGTTTAACATGAGCTGCTCGGTGGTGCTACCACTTTACTTCATATGTTAACGGGCACATCAACTGTTTAGCCTGTCATTTTGCTCTTGACACTCCAAATGGAGTTCTGTGCCGTGCAGTGTCTCTATGCTAATATGAACAAATAGAAAATGTACTGGTTTGTTTTTATTGCTCTAATACCAGGATACGAATTAAGCAAACATGCAATGGAGCTATTCTGTTTTCCTTATGTATTAGGAGGGCAAGGAGTTCAGGTCGTGTTCCTGTGGGGATTCCTTTCCACAGGCGCCGGGCAAACCGTTTGCGCTCCATTTCAGTCTGCCGATTTGATTGCTGTACTCCAAGCAATCTGTGTGGAAATAATCTCAGATTATCCCCCCACTCTAATACTTTACATTTTCAAAATGGATTTTCCAAGACAAATGCAGCCTTGTCCACAGATTGCAATGACTAGGTCAGCTTTTTGTGTGACCAGTATATAAGAGGTTGATTCCATCCAGTTGTATGCAAAAGTTTTGGTACCCCTGTCCAAATTACATATTTTATTGATTTTTGTACCTCAAAAGTAACATTTTTCAAATGTTAGCTTACAATGACTTTATTACTGATTAACCTAAAATGAGAAAAAAATAAAATTAAACATTAATTGTGGCATGTGCAAAAGTTTGGACTCTCGACTAAGTACATAGTAACAACACTTCTGCAAACATCTTGTAAATGCTTTTTGTAGCCAGCTAGGACTCTTTCTAGTCTTGTTTTAGGACTTTTCCCTCACTCTTACATGCTTTTAGCTCTGCCTCATTCTTGGCCCGTCTTGCATGCACAGCATGTTTAAGATCTACCCACAAATTTTCAATGATGCTTGAGTAAGAGGAGTGTGAAAAGTTTCAGCTTGCATTTCTTGAAATGATGGTTACTGATGTATAGTGGAATCCATTTTTCCATCTACCTGCAATGTTTCCGGTGCCACTGACTGCCACACAATCCCAAAGCATAACAGATCCACCCCCCATGCTTAATAGTTTGCAAGGTGTTCTCTTCATCAAATGCTGCTCACTTTTTTCTCCAAAGAGATCCATTTTTTGCTACTTCAGTCCATAGCATTTAGTTACAAAAATCCTATGACCTATGAATCCTATGACCTATGAATCCTATGATGCTACTTCGGACATTCACTTTTGAGATGAGCTTTTTGAGACGAGTACGGAAATTTACCTTCAGATGACTCTTTCATGTAGATCATGTTTGTTCAAGCAAAGCTGTACAGTGGAACAGTGCACAACCACTCCTGTGTTAGCTAAACTAGCCTTCTGTTGCTGTCATATGGGGGTTTTACTCTGCCTTTCGAGCTAATTAATTTATGAGACTTTACAACTGGAAAGGATCTTTTGAACATTGGTTATGATTTAAGTTCAAAGAAATGTTATTTTGCAGTCTTGTTTTCTGGTAAGTAAAAATGTTTTTTGCATTTTTGCCATATTTTTGTCATTTTTAGGTCAAAATAAAAGGAAAAATGTCAGAAAAACAGACTTGAATTTGCTGATCCAAAATTCATTGTAATGTATCATGTAACTATGTAACATTTAAATACGTAATTACATTTAAATAGCAAAACAACAGTAAACCATAGACTTCTAAGTTTTTTGCAAATCACAGCCATTCTCTCTAGAATCTCTGCTCTCTTTGCTCCTGAAGAACAGATGAGTTTTGGGTAGTCTTAGCCAATAAAAGTCCCTGATGTCTTGCTAAGCCCAGATATAAACATGCTTCACAGATGTACCGAAATCCCCTCCAGGCCTTCGCCCGCACTTTCAGATGTGTAGTCCTTCAGACACTCTGCTCCACTTCCCAAGCCCATTCCTCCGAGTGCCCATCAAGTGTTGATATCACACCTTCATGAAGCACTGGCAGACCTACAAAGCCCTAATAGCAGAGCGGATGAAGAGATAACGGAAACAAGGATTCAAGGGTGAGACTCCACGCTGCAGGTGATGGAAGATTTCACAACAGAAAGTCTACTCATAGTGGACAGTTTAAGTAGACTTCCACATCTGCTTTTAACCACTGATAAAAAAAAAGCAGGCATGTTAAAATTCCTTTTTTTTACGCTCCCTTACACTTTGGACGGATAAAGCAGCTTTTATATTCTTCTTTTCAAGGTAGAAGGGTTACATCATTGAAGTCTCTTTCTCTCAGATTTAATGACTTACTTTCACTATTGTGGAGAAGCAGACATGCTTGACAATGACCCCAAAAGCACGAATGAATCATTTTTATGAAGGGCAGCTCAAAGTTTCGAAGCATTGCCATCTAGGTCATGACAACAGTTCAGCAACACTCTTAGCAACAAAGATGTCAAAAAGAGTTCTTTGGAGCAATGCCAAAGAACCACTTTTGGTTCCCTGAAGAACCTGTAAAAAATGGTTAATCAGTTCAACCCAGAAAAAAAAAGAAATTGTTTCATGTAATAATAAGCAACAGAACTAGTTTTATTCAACTCAAAAAGTACTTAGATTAAAAAAATCCTTCACCTAAAGTATTTATTTAGATATATCTAAACTTAACAGACACGCAACAGATAATAAACTCAAATTTATAGGAAAGAACCATATAGATACGAGAAAAACAATGACAGATTGTCATGAATGTCAATGACAATCATTTAGTAACACTTTACTGTAGGGTTCTGTTCATAAGGCTATATCACGCCTACATAAGCTTCTGCCTCTTGAAATAAGCATTTATAAACATTTATGTAGGGTTATGCCAGTTGTCATGACAAGCTTATGTAGGTGTCATATAGCCTTATGAACAGAACCCTACAGTAAAGTGTTACTAAATGATTATCACTGACATTCATTGAAAATCTGTGACTGTCATTCTTCTTCCCGTATCTATATGGTTCGTTTCTATAAATTTGAGTTTATTATCTGTTGTGTGTGTTAAGCCCCAGAAAATGAATATTTAAGTAAGCATTAAGGTTATAGCCTGTTAGATGTCTCACTCATCCTGCCCTAAAAGCATGACAAAATCATTGACTCATTGGATTGGCTCACTCTCCCCTTCTATAATAATTTCATTGTTTGGATCCCAAATGAATCTGAGCTCTATGTAATACTATGAATATGAATATGAATGTGAATATGAATATGAAGACAGAGGAAAATTAATCTAGCTACACAGATCATGATAACAACAGGCTAGAAGAAGAAACGGTGGCAGACATTTTAACAGCTAGCATTAACTAGCGACTTAACGCAGCTGGTCACAGAACTGTTAGCTGTGAGAAACTCATGTTTGTTGTCACGGCTCAGATAACTGACAAAATGAAAAACTTCCAAGCTTGAGTCTGTGATCTTCTGCTTTATTCTCTTTACAAAATCAATGGTTTGCAAGTATGTCGTTTGACGTGGTCACACGACATGTTAATAATGTTTTGATTGGCTGTTTCATGAAACTTGTTCCACAAAGCTGAGATGCTTGCAACTGAGTTTCAAATTAAATGCAGGTGCCATTTCACTCAAGCGCCATTTTGTTTAATGTAGGTTCCAAGAACTAAATTTCCATGAAAGTTTCACTGTGTAAAGCCATCCTTAGATTTAGACAGGCTATGTTTGTTACTGTGCCTTTAAGAGTGATGTGTGTGAATGGCTGAAACACTCCTTATAACTTCACTGTGAATGAGTGGAGCTAAACTGCTGCAGGCTGAAAAGGTGGCTTTGTGTAAATGTATTGGTTTTCAAGATATCAGAAAAATAATGTAAATGTAAAATTGGCCATTTTTGGAGTTTAATTTTTATATACGAAGTAAGGACAGAGGAGTAAATGGTACATTGTTTATACACTACATCAAATTTTTACAATTCCTTCCATCATAAAAGCCCTTAATATGACTGTTTTTTGTAAATGAATTGTGCAAATGTGAAGAATCTCCACACAATGCACAGGTTCTATAATATCGAAAGGTTTTTCCATACATTCAAGCCAAGAAGCACATTTATTTTTCAGAGAGAAGGGCCAGATTTGAGCCGTAGCAGGATTTCACCAACGAGAGACTTGTGCAATGTCCCTGATAAATAAGCAGAGGATTGTTTGTTTACTCGGTGAGTGACAAGAGGGAGAGGAGTGGCCGAGGGGAACAGACGGACAGGGTCTTCGGGGGGGGGTTCAGCTGCACTTCAGCCGCAAAGCTGTTTCACCTCACCGAGGGGTTTGACAAAGTCAGAGACACCCTCTCGTGTGCTTCTCTCTCCTGATGGTTGGAAATAAGCTCGGGCAGTCCCCCCACCACGCTCGGATCTGTCAGCCTGATTGGTGCCTCAGCAACACCTCACACTTGTGTTTGACCAGAGGACTCTAACAATCATGACAAGCAAATCAGCCTCTTCTCCTGCACAAATCACTCCTGGACACCAGCCTTGTCTTGCCAGTGAGGGTTAGCGGCCCATGGCTGATGAGGCCTACTTGCTCTTTGCAGCACTCCACAGCTCGGAGGAACCACTCGACTATTTCGAGCTGAATACCAGGGGACGATTTCCACCCTTGTCCGTCACCTATAAAGCTCAGCTGACATTTTTAATCAGAAGGTGACACGATTGCACAAGGGGAATATTTAGCTGCTGGTAAACAGCCGGGGTCAGAAGGCAGTCATAATAAAATTTGCAATGATCATGCATGTCAGCAAAGGCAAACAAAAAGAGGCCACAGCTGTGAGGAAGCAGCCATGAAAGGCTAGCCTTGGTGTGTTTGTATGCAATGTGGAAAGTCCTCAGGGCGAAGAATTACTTTGAGATAATTTAGACAGAAACACATAGAATAAAGCAGTGAAATGCCCATGATAGCCCAATTATTAGTGTTCAGATGGAGATGTAAGCAGGACTGCATACAGAGCTTTTTTTTTTTTT
>JAILXH010032514.1:0-14905 GCA_023558415.1 Piaractus mesopotamicus
CGCGATATGTATCGATATCGAAAGATATGAATTTTGTTTATCGTGATAACATTTTTGGCCATATCGCCCAGCTCTACACTTAGCACTCAATTTATGTTTGTGAGCATCACTGAAAAAGAGAAAACCAACATCAGCAGGGTCTCACAAATGCAAGTATGTTTTCAGGTAAAACTAAAAGTTTACTGTTACAACTTGCATGTATATGTAGGAAAAATGTGTATGAAGTAAAAGATTTTGTGTTACTTCTGCCGAAAATCTCAGCAGACAGCCAACACGCTTACAAGCTCTTCCAAAATTAGCTAGTTAGACTTTAGATCAGAGGATTCACTGTAAATTTAACATTTTACAACATACGAAGTAAAGAATATGCCACTTGAATGTCTGTTTCACGTTTCAAATGCTGGCCTAAGTCGTATTTAAGTAGTATTACTAAGTAGCATTATTGTTTTCTTTGAAAAACAAACAAAAACTAGATTACTTAATTGTCAAAAATAAAACTCTAGATTACTCAATTACTTATACAAACGATAGTGATAGCCCTAGTTTGGATGAATAGATGAACAAAAGCAATATTTAACACAAAAAAACAAATCAGTGCCCCGTTTACATGTACAGTTCATGTCACAGAGTGCCAGTGTGTGATGATTGAGGCATGCAATTTGCATTTTGTTAGTCAGTGGAATAGAAGCTTCCACTACTTGTTAGCTACATTAGCCGTCTTCCCTGCAGCGCAAAACTAAAGAAGCAAACCTTAGACATCATGTATGTCTTGGCTGATCAGCTACACTTAGGGCAAGGGGGAAATTCTGTCACTTTGACTTTTCACCAAACTACTAATTTAAAGGATTGACAAGAAATGACTATACATTCATTTTCATTCATTTGAAGGGGGCATTCCAGTTGCAGTAGATCATGCGGTGACACAAAGTTTGTTAAATTTCAGGATCTTACCCAGCCCTTTATCAAAGATCAAACAGGATCATCCTAGTAGAGCATCACATTGATGAAGACTCAGTTTAACAATATAAATGACATTTCCGTCAGAATATACAAAGCTACAATTTCTAGTTCCCATCACTTCTTGCATTTCCTGAGAGTCTTATTCTAATGTCTGGATTTGCTACAAATATTATATACAAAGTGAAGTTTTTTTTAAATCAGTGAATATGGGTAGTATTTAGAAAAAACAGATAATTGCTGAAATAATTACACCATTACAAAAACACATAATGACAACGCAGGGTGGATATTAAGATCTTTACACAGGAATCTGTAACCTGTCATGTAACTTAACACGAAGGTTTAAAATCTGTCCCACTTTTGACACAGACATCAGCAGTTTCTATTATAAAGTGGTACATGGTAAGAGCAGTGAGCATAAAAGAGTAATACAGATACTCACTCCAGGTACTTGGTCCAATGCGCTGGGTCTGACATTGCCATGACGCAACAGTTGGTCAAAATTGTGCACATTATGAACAAGCTAAATAATGTAGACAAGAGTTAAGGAAACCCACAAAAACTGACAAATACCATTCACATTTTCTACATCCTTAGAATACCACAATCAAAGCCAATGGATTATAATTTTCCCATTATTCTTTAAAACATCACTAAGTTTATTGTCCTGACATTGTAACAGTGTCAGGACGTGATGTCATCTTCTGACACTAGCTCATCGTTTTGGGAGAAAAAAATCTAGGATTTGACCTTATTTCGGCCCGTAGGGTGATCCTTTATCCATTTTCAGCATTACAGATTCAAGCAGCAATGAATTTCCAGTATTGACCTGGACTCAGAGGGGATTTGAGCGAGTGGTATTTGAGGACTGTATGAGATAACTCTGGCCCTGTTTGATCTGCCTGTATGTTTTTCACAAAAGTCCAAAGCCGCAAAGCCTCTGTCTGCATACAGAGCTAAGAATACGTATTAGTGCAGGCTGGCTGGGATGCAGAAAGGTCTCAACCATTTTTATCTTCATTCTGATTGTGTTATTCAATCAACAGCTTAGTAATAAAAAGGAGGCCACAATGGGCACTTATTACTTATTAATTATGCCAAACAATGCTATTTGTATGGTTTAGGCTATGATTCAAAATGCTCAGTACTGCGTAATGCAGCCTAACTCAGTTTTATCAGCTCTTCTTCTCTCATCCTCTCTAAGCAGCAAAAAATGCTAACTAGGGTGAAAAATGCTGCCATAAATAAGGTCAGTATTTTCAAGGCCTAAAAAAGGATTTTTTTCCAAAATGATAAGCTGGAAGGACATCACTTCCTGACCCTCCAATTGCATTGATTTTGGAATAATACAATGCTTATTTCTGGCCCAAAATAAAATGAACTGTCTAATTTTTTTAACTACATTTATTATTGAAATTACACAAAGCTTGTTGTACTGATTCTATGGCCTCGGTAATGCATAAATAGTTCCTCCACTGACATTTGTTTATTCAGTGTATTTTTAAAAAATAATTTTGGATTGTATCAAAACAGTCAAACTCAATCAAAACATAGTGAAATCTGAGATTTCACGATACACAAATCAAATCATTGCGAAGTGATCTGTAGCCCTAATTGTAGCTGGTAGTCTTGTATAGGCTACACGGCCCAAAAAGTGGTACAGCTTATGTTGGTATAGCGTGTGAGCGTGCAGGAGCGACCGGCTGTGCCTTTGACACCGGCGTGCATTAGAGCCACGTCTGCATGTAAAGGCCCAGCGGTGCTCATGCAGCAACGCTTGGCTCAGCCTGAGGCCTGATGTGCAGCCGTCACATGATGCCAAATCTCCTTGCTCTTATTTCATTTGGAGGATTAGAAAAGGGATATCAGAGGATTTGATTCGCGATGCCAGGGAGGAACATTACAAAGCTGTTTCAAAAATGGGACTGAAAAAAAATCCAATAGAATAGAGGGAAATGTTAAATATGTGCGATTAGCTTAGTGGATGGTATAGGCCACAGCCTGCAACAATGACTCAATCCTTCAAGAGCATTAATAAAAGATTATTTCACATAAGCTGTCAATAAAGATGCCTTTCGACAATGTATAGGAGCCATTTCATTAGAAAACTAATGAAAATGTTGAAAAAATGACTGATTATGATGGAATTCATGTCATGCATAATACTGAAACCCACTGCTGCATTCTTGTAAACAATCACAGATACACATACACATAGTTTACAAGCCAGTAAAAGGATATGAGTGGACTAGTATTCGTATGGAGATTCTTCTGATAAGGTGAAATGGGCTAAATATGTACAGAGCTGATGTGGCACTGAAGCGGAAGATAGCCTTCCCCTTGTTTAGCACTATAAAGGTCTACCAAGAAAAAGACACAAAGGCATTTTAGTCATTTAAAGCAACAACAATTTGGAAAAGCTGAAGAAAATGAATAATGACTTGATAAAAAAAAAAAACAATGACACTGATAGTGCTGTATATGAATGGCATGATCGGTTTGTACACTGTAAAATGCATATCTGAAGGACAGTGACATGATGTCAGCATCCTAGACCAGAGTGCAGGACTTACTGTTTCTTAATCTATCTCAGAACACAACAAACTAAGCTGCCATTGTATACGTAAGCTTAAAAAATAATGGTATTGAGTAGAACAAAAAGAAAGTGAATATAATGACAAAAAAGCTGATCAAACATTAGCTTAGCTAGTCACAATGCTAGCTACCATTTGAAGGGCTGCTGCTAATGGGGTTAAAGGGGCTGATGATTCTTAGATCCCACAGCGGCAAGAGGGCCCACAAATATTCAAGTTATAAATAACAAACCTACAAATCATGCAATATTCATAAAAGTAGTTTTGACTCAAAAACCACCTAATTGGTTCAGTCAATCATTTGGTCCTTCGCTGCAGGTTTAACTGAAGATAGAACTTCAAGAGTGTGGAACAGGAAAGCTCGAAGCATTTCAGGGCCTTTATTCTCTTAACTTTATTCTTTTCTAAGCAAGGTGATTTTGTCAAGTTATATTCAGCAGATAAGTCAAAACAATTAAGTTAAAAACAGTGGCTAACTAATTACCTATGCATTTGCTCTCACTGTGAATTTTAATATTGAAAAGCACTGCTGCTATTCCCTATTTTTTGAAGCTGAATAGCACAGTTAAACAGTGTAGAAAAACAGTAATTAATTAATTAATTTAAATAAAATTCCCTTGTTAGTGTGTGTGTGAGTGTATGCGTGTGTGTCTATATGTACATTAAGGGGAAGTATTCAGACCCTTTTGTTTTTGTCATTGAATAAAACTCCAGTGCATATATCCACTTCAAATTTACTCACATAATGGGCTCTATATTCATGGTTACAGCACAAGTGGAAAAAACGTGTAAGACTGCAGTGCTGGCATGTTTGGGTGTGCCAGATAAATTTTAAGTATTTTTGTGACTGGCAGCAAAGACTCTAACCGGGCACAGAACAGTGCAAATGTAAACAACTGTATCTGTATAAATCTACCTTAGATGTCCTGCTTGTATGTTCTTTGCTTTTTTCTGGTAGGTATTAAGTGTCACACCCTCTGTTGCACCACTCCACCTACGCTGCTGCAGTCACTATCACTTTTGTACTGGGCTTGTGCCCAATCAAATTAGTAATATGCTGTTGTCACACCATTAGAATGCACTTGTGTCGGCACAAAAATAGAGCCCTGTGTGTTTTGTCTTTGTACTTACAAATATGAACAAAAAATATGTATTCCTGAGAATGATATGTTTTAAAAAATGAAAGTGATAGTGAAAAAGTTTGTTGCAAAGCCACTGTTTGCAGTCACAGCTTTGAGACATCTACAGTAAGAAATAATTAGCTTTTGCAGCATTGTGGTTCAGTTTTGCCCCATTCCACTTGGTAAACCATGTTCAATTCCCTAAGGTTATGAGGGTCTCTCTGTTGGACTCGCAGTTTCAAAATCCTCCATAAATTCTCAAAGGGGTTTCAAGTCAGGAGATTGCCTAGGTCATGCAAGCACTTTTTTTTCTTCTTGAAACATCCATCCTCTCGGCTTCTTCTTTCTTGGCTGAAAAGCTCAAATTCTTGTCTAACATGAACCAGTACATAAATCCATTCAGGCTTCTTTCGATAATGTGCAATGCCCCAGTATCATCTGCAGAGAAGCAGTCACCATCAAGATGTTTCCACCTCCCAGTTTCACTGTGTGTATGTTGCTCTTGGGATTATAAAGACTGTTTTGTCTTCAAGGATGAAGAGCTGAATTGGTGAAGAGTTTTAGTTGTTTCATCTAACACTTTCATCTACACTTGAAAAGAGCTCTAATTTGTCTGAATGGTTGTGTGCACATTTCAGACATGCATTTCTGTGCTTCTTTCTATAGCACTGGAGTTTTTACATTGGGTAGAGGAATGGAGATGACTGAGGTGCAATTCACTGCTTATTCTTCTCTGTGTAATTGCTGTTCCTGCTGCTTTTAGTTTGTCCTCAAACTCTTCAAGTGACTGGTTCTTTGCTTGCTAATTAACTAGCTAGTTAATTGAAAAATACTTGCAGCTTATACTATATGATGGTGTTTGTGAATCTTAATGCTAATTCAGATTTCATTCGCAGTCTGTGTACTACAATGTACGTGCACAGACAAGTGAAGTGATAAGATAACTAGAGCAGGATGGTGTGTGAAATAGCAGTAGGACAAGGTTTTGCACTCACTCTAATTGTGCTTGCTCATTAGAAGTCTGGACTTGGATGTCAGTAAAGCTGCTTTGTGACAATGAATTGAACTTAATTTCCAGGTCATAGTGCATTAGATCAAAGGTGAAAGAATGGTTATGCTTTCTACTAAAGGCTCATGTGCTAACCTTAAATAATAAGTAATAACTTGCTGTATCTTACATCTTTTAATTAGAACATGGTACAAAAAGTTCTTAAACATGGTTCCAATGGCAGAATGCATTTGAAGGCAGAAGAAAACCTCTAGGCTTCTTACATTTAATAATTTTTTTCTACAATGTACTGTGACACAATTTGAAATCTTTCAATGTCATTATTGCTACTAGTGTGCAAAACTAAGAAGAATCACATCAAAAATAATAATCATGAAATTAAATCTAATTTAATCCATAAGATATCCAATGGGATTTGCTGTCTTACTGTAACATTATGAGCAGCCAGCTTTGATTATTTGAATTTTAACTGTGAGCTAATTAGCCTAGCATTCCACTCGTGCTGCAAATTGTGACACTATGACAGCTAATTTTTCATTAAATATTGCTCACCTGTCCTTATTTCACCTCAATAACTGCATCATTAGTGAGAATTAATGAATGAATATATGAGATTAGTCACACAGCATCATAATCCCAGCACTGTCTTTTTAGGTCATGAAAACAGCAACGATATAGCTGTGCCAGGTGTGTGATTCCAATCTGTGTGTCCGACAGGGCTTAGAACGTCTCACTTAACAAGCTAAACAAGACAGTATTCTCTGCTCTTCAAAGGGTGCAGTGTCTTGCAGACACATTAGAACACTGTGCCATTAAAATTATTAAAAGCTAGCCATCTAGGTGACTCACTCTGCTGCTAGAAGCTAGAAGTGTAGGTCAATGAGGGCTAGATGTTTTGAGCTTTTTGCAGTTTCAGGTGCCAATAGGACAAATTATTATTACAGCTCTTCATGTTTACAGACCACATTTTTGCACATTAATTGATTATTTGTTGATTAACTGGCATTAATAATCGACTGTCAGATTAGTTTATTTTTTGCAGTCCTATTCACCATACCTTTTAAACCCCTCCCCTACTACAATTAGCTGGCTACTGCACTACAGCCTTAATAAACTGAATGTTCTGAATATCTTATGTATTGCAAGTATATACTGCAGATGCATCAAAGCACTTTTGGCACTGCTTCTGCTCACATATGCATATCTTTCCCTTCTGCTGCAAGAAGAAAGCAAATTAGGTGATTTTATCTGATGATCGAATGGCTGCCACTTTTAAGCAACCTCTACTTACTCTTTGATTCTTGAAGTAAAATGGATCAATGTCCTCCAGCGGGACTCCAACCAGTCCTGCAGGGATGTCGCCAAAGATGCGCGGAAGCACCTTGCCAGCCTCCAGGTCTGCCTGAGGCTTTGGCTCCTCTGTATTCCCCCTTTTTGATGAGGAATCCTTTGCTTTCTTGACCTGCTCCTCAGCAACCCTCCGCTCAATAGCCGCCAAGGACTCGCGAGTGAACCGCCGCAAGGCGTCTGGACCCGCTGGTAGCAGCATGGTCGCCATCTTTTCATCCTGATCGTTGTGTAGAATTTACTCGCAGCTGAGAGCATATGCCAAAGAAAGGAAAGAGAGAGAACATTTTCACTTGAAAGCTTGCTTAAGAGGAGGCAGGATCAGTCAAAGTACCTGTAAACAGCCAAACTGGGCAAGCTTCCACTGAACCTGCAGTTTGAAAATCAACAGCTGGACAGTGATACTGTACTGCAGTAATGAATAAAGTTGGTATGAACTTTATTTATTTATTTATATCCCTGTAATTAGCTGATCATTAATTATGCTATTTGTGAACATTTAACAGATTTGAGGACTTCTGTCAATAAGAATGCAGGCAGTTTAATAAAGGCCACATTAAAAAATTATATGTGCAAAGAGGTTAAAAAAGGGAAAAAAAGATGTGCGAAGTACATTTGGACTGTGATTGGAGTTGCAGTGAAGTTTTCACTGAAAATACTACACTGGCTTTCCCACAAGAGTAACTGTTCAGTTTCAAGATGTCCCTTTAGTTTTGAGGATTTTTGTGATTTATTTAAAACAGCTAAACCACACTCTACTCACCGGGCCTTTGGATTAGCGTCATCACAATCAATGATCATAATAAACTTTAATATCTGCTCCTTTAGGATAGGTTTATCAGTCTGAAATTAACCACTGAGGTCCAAAAATACATTCCAATCCATGAGCCAAAATCAAACACATCTCTTTACTATTATTTTATTTTACAGCAGCTTGTGCTGGAGAAACGACATATGAGCAAATTAAAGTCTGTACATTAAAACAGGCAGATTATGCTGACAGTACAGTGCTGACATTAGGGGTGGGGGGAAAAATCGATTCTTAGATGCTTCATGATGCGGATGTGGACGATTCTGAATTGATTCACAAATGTCAAAATAGATTTTCTTAATATTTAAATTATAACGTAATGTTGACGGAACACAAAAGGCGGAACTTGGAAGTGCGGAAGTGCAGCACCCAGACACCCTGCGACGTGCACATAACAAAAATACAACTGGATGAGCGAGAAATGCACCCTCTGCATTAATACCTAGGTTAGGTCAGGAGTTGACAACCCAAATGTTAAGAAGAGCCATTTTGTCCTTTCAACAAAAATCAGACCACCTTGGGAGCCACCAATATGTCTCAGTATATGATAATGTACTAGTATAGGTTAAAAAATATAAACGAAAATGCAGACTTATTTTTCTCCTTTAAGCTTTAGCTATAGCCGCTTTCCTCCCACCTCCGCCATAAAACTTTTCTTCAAAAGTAGAGCAGCTTATTGTAAAATGTCTCTCAATGTTCGACTGTTTTACAAGGCTGAAGTTGCTTCTTATTTGCCAGCTTCTTGTTCAAATTTTCCCGTTCCACCTTAAATTCTGGCTGCGGTGCCAGAATGTAAATGTGGCACCATTCAAGGTGGACTAGGAAAATTCGAAAGAGAAGCAATTTCATCTTCGCAACTTTTTAGTGTTTGACAGTCTCTCGTTGCAGATTCAACGTACCAGCAAACCAACTACATTGCTTATAAATGAAGTGCATTCATCTCCAAATGTTCGTCTTAAATCTCTCTCTTTGCCTTTTCGTTAGCAACTAGCTAGACGAGACTGCGTTGCTTGGTGACCTGCAGTCTGCACGCCAGCCTTCAGGGTTATAGGGTGTTGAATTAGCAGCGTTTAAGACGATCTGTTGTTAAAACAGTGTTAGAATGATCAGCAGAGCTTTATTTTGCTGCAAATGAGGATTATTTTATTTTTATCAGGACAGTAAAAGAGCCATATGTTTCCGACCCCTGAGCTAGCGTATGGAAGCATTTTGGTTTCTACGAAGCTGAAGGGCAAAAAGGACCTGGACAAAAGCCACACTATATGCAAGTTGTGTCACACTAAACTAAAATATTTCGGAAACGACAAATATGAGAAACCATATTACACGTGTCTACCCGTTTTCCTACCGATTATACTAGCTGCCAACCAGAGGACCAAGCAAGCGATGTCAAAGCTTCCACCCAACTCGGAGGCGAATTACAAACTCTATCGCAACTTTTATTGCCAAGGATTTGCATCCGTTCTCAGTCGTTGAAAACCAGCGCTTTCGCACTATGTTGCACACTTTGGAGCCGAGATACAGCGGCCCGTCTCAGATATTTTACTGACACAGCGACCCCCCCACTCTCTACAACGAGACCACAACCGAACATGTGCCTCGAGGACATCCACTGCCACAGAAACTTATGTCACCGTAACTGCATTTTATCACAGATGAGTGGCAGCCTGCGTCTCCAAACAAGAGCAGTGAATGAGAGCATTCTAGTTCTCTTGCCACATCACTTACATTTGTTTTATTAATAAAAGATATTGGAAGTAAATTCATTATGGACTATTACAAATACTTTGCTTTAAAAGCACCAAGTCCTCACACAGTAAGAAAACAGAAATCCTGAATAGAAAAAGGTAATCGATAAACGATAATCGTTTTATAATGGCATCACAGCCCTCTGAATCGTAATCAAATCAAATCAAATCGTGAGGTGCCTAGAGATTCCCACCCCTAGCTGACATGCTGCTAGAAGTCGAGGAAAGAGAGCTCTACTAATGAATTCATAGAACGTGTTCTCACCAGCAGTGAACTGAACCAGGATTCGCTTGGATGCAGACCAAGACCCATGGTCTTTGCTGGTCCACAGGTCAGCTGTCTGCTGCAGACCTGAGTACGGGTGGTGTATTCACCGATGTCAAAACAAAGCAAACTAAAGAAAAAATCTGATGGGTCTACACCAAACAAGGAAGGTGTGAAAGCACCCCGAGAAACTCTGTGGCTGCATTGTCTCAAAATGATGACATTTATTCAGCCTACTCCTGCAATGTTTTTATTTGTACGTTTAATCCCAAAAAAATAATTTGGTAACGCTGGATTATTCAATTCATAATTATCAAGTTAATCCTTTTTCTACTTATGTTTTTATGACTTCAAGTGACATTACTGGTCTACTACAAACTACTGCCTACCCCTGAGTACAGGCCTGCAGACGACTATAGGGTGCTTTGCAGCCCACAGGTTAAAAAAAACCCTGAGCTAGGTCTCCCCCATCACACAATGGTAGTACACTCAGCAGATTTCTCTTCGGGAGCAATGAATGGTGTTTTCACCAGAATCACTGCTATCAACAAAACAAAATGGCTCTAAACCAAATGCGCTTTGTCCTGCATACATTTTCCCCCAAAAATCTCATTGGATGCTTTGGATTACAATATCGTTGAGCAGGCAAAATACGATTAACTTCTCTGCACACTGAAATGATGTTGCACAAAATTAAATCTATTAATATCAGCTATTCAAATGTCGGCTTCTACAGCCAAAGCAACTTAACTACCACAAGATCAGTGGCGTTCAAAAACGGCATTCATTTTCCTCTTACAGAAATCAAATTAATCCCTGAGTTCCTAATATGGCCGTGATGCTGGCTACAGAATGATGACATAACTTCAGAGAACAATTAATCTCTCTTGGACTCCCAGTTACGGATGGCTGTGGCATTGCCAGGGATCAAACTCACGCTCTTGACGACAGGGCCAGGGGCGAGTGGTGTAAATAGGCTGACTGGGTTAAGCCCTCCCTGTCTTTCAAATAAAAAAGTACCAAAATAAGGTTTCAGTTTTGACACCCACAACATTAAACTGTTTGTCAACAAATTTCTAGTACCAGAAAATGTAGAACTTCTGTGGACCAAAGCAACATAACACCACCAAAAGTTTGTAAGAAAAATACAAATACAAAAACTTCTTAACTCTGAAATCTTACTTTATCTGTTTAGTCACTATGACAACTTCAGTTAGGACAGAAGCTGCTACAAATTAACAGTTCTTAAGATAAGAAAACAGTATTACAGAAGCATCCTAACTAGACAAAATTTCCTAAATACCGTCCTAACTTTAGGACAACCCCAGAGGTGTCCTAACCTGTGTCTTAACTATCTGTTTCTATCGTTTTACGCAGTGACAGGGAACATAATTCAATATAATTAGCATAATGACATTACATTGCTGTTGTCAGAACAAACCTTGTATCTCTAAAATGACAACTTCACAGAAGAAGGAAAAAACATTTTTAATGTAAGTCAAAGGAACCAGACTTTTGAACAAGTCATTTTTGGTCATTTGTTTTGGCCTATTCATCATGAAATTTACACACAATGTAAAGCGCAACAGGCACTTTCAAATTATGTCAAAAACTGAAAAACACCAAAAATGGAGATACAAGGTTTTGTTCAGACAGCAGCGATACATGTACTCTTTGACTTGCGAGGTTTCTTCTAACAGCATTTTAAAAAACCCAGACACTAAAGACACGTTCTCCACCCCCTTATTACCTTCATGTGTTCATGTTTATGAAAACTCAGCAAATGTTGATGAATAATGAGGATACAGACTTGTATGTAACGTTGCTCTTCATTAGGCGAAATAACGTTAGCAAGGTCAGCTAAAGCATTTGGGAAAAGAAAACTGGGAAACTGAAACTGGAGAGCAGTGATGCTCTGATAAACAGCATGAAACATAGCTAGCTGTCTTGCTTACTAATGATTATTTGGATTACGTGTTTATGTTTCAGCTGTGTGCTCATGGTCAGTTGCTAGTTAACAGGTTAACAGGTTGCTAGCTAACAGGTGATTGTCAACTTCTATTGTATAAGATAAGACTTTCACCTGGAGATAAGATGCTGTAAGACAAGATAAAAATCATAAATTAAGATAAGATTTACTTGTGTAATAAGAATTTGTGAGAAATCTTATCTTCACCTGTCAGATCTTAACTTAAGACAAAAAGATAAGAAGTTTCTGTAATACGGCTCCAGGTCCATAACTCGGCTTTACTGAATAATTCAGAAATGGTACACAGAAACATAGGGAAACTGGCACTCAGGCTCAGACTAACACTCAGCTCTCACTACTAGCTGGCTAGGCTACTCTGTTACTGCTAGGCTCACACTACGTCATGATGGACGATGACACTGGGGGGGTATGTGGTAATGTTAAGGTCCATTGACACCAACAACAAGTTTTTTGGACAAAGAAAGGGAATTTTTGACATAGTGAGACCTTCATACCAAGTCTGAAGCATTTTTCTGTCTAAACACAGTAAGTTCCACAGTCTATTACAAGAGCTTGCTGATGCTGCATAACAAGCATTTCTGCAGGTATTTTGATATGTCAGTGGGGGAATTCGAGGCTCTGCTTTTACTTGTTGCTCCTCTCATTCAAAAAGGAGAGAATGAACTATGGTTACACGCAGCTCCTGTAACGCACTCACCGTCATTCATTGCCTTTCAGCTGTGGTTTGCCACATATTTTCTTTAATGATGCACATTTTGTGTGGGCTGTAATTATGACAACAGAGCTCTGATTTTTAACACATCTATACAACACAGAAAATAGAGCAGGCACTGATGAAAAAAAATTACACAGCATCGTTTGGGTGGGGTGACATCACAATGTTGGCTCAACATCGTGATGTCTGTCAACCATCGACCATCATCGGCCCAACCCTAGTCCTCACAACAAAAGGCTAAATAACTGCTACTCAACAGAACAACTAAACTGAATTAACTCAAGAGTGCTCTGATGCCACAACATCATTTCATATCGACTACAGACTCCAGTATCAAACGGAATCATATCACATCGCAGCAAATTTTCAGGAATCGAAAATCGCTGGATTGTTTGCCAAAATAATCAGTGTAGGATCGCATTGTAATGAAACTTGAGGTTGACACAACTACATTGATCCCTGAATAGGAATATTTAGATATGGTAAGCTTAACCCCTTAGAGACAACAGGGAAAGCATAAACAAGTGCATCTTACGATTCACAGTCCTAGCTCTCAAAGACTGAGTACGGACGGCAAATCCTTGGCAATAAAAGTTGCAATTGAGGCTGTAATCCGCTTCGCCCTTTCCAAGTTGGGTGGAAGCTTTGACATCGCTGGATCGATGGTCCTCTGGTTGGCAGCAACTACAACCGGGCAGAAAACGGGTGGAAACACGAAATACGGTTTCTCATGTTTATCACATTTCCAAAATATTTCAGTTTAGTGTGAAATAACATGCATATAGTGTGGCTCTTGTCCAGGTCTTTTTTGCCTTCAACTTTATAGAAGCCAAAGTGCTTCCATACGCTGGCTTAGGGGTCGGCAACCTGCGGCTCTTTTACTGCCCTTGTGCGGCTCCACAGCAGAATGAGATTTTTAAGTAAAAATAAAATAATCCTCCTTTGCAGTAAAATAAAGCTCTGCCAGTCGTTCTAACACTGTTTTAACAATAAATAGTCTTCAACACTGCTAATTCAACTCCCTATAACTTTGAAGATTGGCGTGCAGACTGCTGGTCAAACAGCAACGCAGACGACATTCTCACCTAGCTAATTGCTAACAAAAAAAACAAAGAGAAAGACGACCATTGATAATTTAGACATGAATGGACTTATTTGCATTTATAAGCACTCAGTTGGTTTCCTGGTACGTTTAGTCAGCAACAAGAAACTGTCACACACTAAAAAGTCACGAAGCTGAAGAAGCAGCTTCTTGTTTGAACGGTGCAGCAGTGACATTCATTTAAGGTGGAACAGGAAGATTTGAACAAGAAGCTGGCGAATGAGAAGCTGACTTCAGCCTCATAAAAGTCAAACGTTGAGACACATTTTACAAGAAACTATTCTACTTTTGAGGAAAAGTTTCCTGCTGGTGATGCGAGAAAAGCGGCTATAATTCTGCATTTTCGTTTAGATTTTTTAGCCTATACTAGTACATTAGCATGTACTGAGACATATTTACAGCCTATCTATCTGTCTGTCTGTTTGTATGTCTGTATGTTTGTTTGATGGATACTACCAAAGCTTAGGCTACTGCTCTTATTATTTATCAAGTGGGGTTAGTTTTGGTTTCTTTTTGGTTTTATCCATTTCTTTTTAACTTTTTGATATTGATATTGATTATTGATGGTCTTCACTTATGATGGTCCGATTGCCCTGCCATCTGACTTTGTGTATCATAATTGGACATACCAAATTCATGGTTAAGAAAGACCCATATCAAGATCTATGTACTTTTTCCTGTCATATTGCTGGGATATCAGATTTTTCTCACATTTTTATTTTAACTACTTAGATCTACGTGTTTATTTTTACTCCCAATTTTACTAGCTTGGAATATCAACTTTAAAATGTAAAACTTTATCTAATTACAATCAATGTTGTTACCATGTTTTCCCAATTTCTATATTATTATAAATATTGCATAACTGAGATCCTGGACCTCCTTTCCACAGTTATTGGAAGATGATTCATCAAATACATTAGTATGTTACATAAGACTAGGTGAATCATTACCTAGAGTAGGTAAAGTATGAGTAAGAGCAACATCACCAGGACTGAACAACTGCACTTGTACTCTTCCTGTTCTCTTACTCCCTGTTCCAGACAAAAACTTAAAAAAAAAAAGCTAAATTCATTTAAGTATGATTTGTTCTTAACATAATAGCGGGTCATGCAACCTTGATGAATTTACTGTGTGCAAGTGGAAGACACTATGTTTGCTAAGGCTGCACATTATAAACTTTTCAACTGATATCACAGATGTGTGTAACTTTAACTAGATCAATTTTACAAAAAAAAAAAAA